>JAOXNT010145880.1:0-25598 GCA_028565815.1 Cletocamptus dominicanus | reverse complement strand
AACAGCTAGAAGCGATCAAAATAAAACTAGAAAACGATAAAATCTTCCTAAGAGAAATTAAGCGCAAATTTGAAAAAATAAAGAAAAATGAAAACAAGAAGTAAAAGCATAGCAAAGTCACCCGCCGAAATGCGAGCAGCACAAGAAGCCCGTGAAGTCCAAAAAAGACTCACAGAAGATAAGAGAAATACGCAAGATATAATCATGCTCTTAAAGTCTATCGACAGAAAATTAGACAAACTAATAAATGAGGATTGATATGCTAAAACGCACAATGACTGTAGACGAAATAAACAAAAAAACAATAAGCAGAATGAATCATGCTAATGTTGTCTATCGTGCGAACAAAGAGACATTTCTATTTAATCCTGAGAAGCAAAAGTCTTATCATATCAATGAGGGCGCATTGGCATGTATAGGCACTTGCGGTGCGCAGCTCGGCGAAATGGATTTCTATAATTATAAAGGGTATTGGTGTGTAGGAAAAAATGATGACTGGGATCACTACGCAAATGAAATTGGATATAAAGTAAAGTAAATGACATTGATAACAGATATAATAGCCAACATTCCGGATCATATCCCGATCTGGGCTACCGTAATGCTCATGCTAATAAGTGCAATTGCTACTTACTTGTTGAAATTCTATAAGATGTATGGCGAGTATCAGAATTATGACACAAAGATCAATGAGCTAGAATCGACAATAAAAAAACTAGAACAGCACATCATTGAGCTAGAAAACAAACTTCTATCATATGATAAGATCATACAGCAAAACAAAGAAGAAATGCTACATAACGAAGTCGAGATCGCAAAACTAAAGAAAACCGTAGAGCTTGTCGATGTGATATTCCAGCAGAACAACCTAGAGGATTATCGCAAAATCCTAGAAGAAGGCGCAATCAAAATCTCTAAGCAAGACGGCAAAGCCTAGTTTTAGTCCTACTTGCTACGCTGCATTATCCTCATTATTGTGACATAACAACGCAAAACACGTTATGCCGCATAAAAAAACATTCTCATTTCACAGCGCAGCGCAAGCTACATTCAACACAGAAAACGTCGACCTCGAGAATAGAATAATCAAAGACGTCATCATCGCCGAGCAGATCGAGATAAAAGACGGCAGGGGCTACGGCATAGACGATGAGTTTATGCAAGATTTCGTCTCTATGTCTGACCCGGACGGCATAACTGTAGAAGCAGACCACAATTTTTACGGAGCATTCGGCAAGAAAGCAGGAAAAATCACCAACGTAAGATTTGAGCAATCAGACAAAACCCTCCGAGGTGATTTATATGTATATAAGTCTGCCGATCTTTCTCCCAACCAGCAAGGACTCGGAACCTACATCCTAGAGAGCATCAAAGAAGACTACAAGTCTTACATGATGTCTATGAAAATCAATGTCGACCACTTCTACGCGCTAGAAGATGGTGAGAAAAAACAGCTAGAAGAAAAATTCTCCTGGGAACTAGGACGATACTTCACCCTAGACGGGAAGCCATACGACGGCACCGCCTACATGAAGCTCGCCAGAATCTACAGTGTAGATGTTGTCAATGAAGGCGCATTTACCAATTCTATGTTCTCGACCAAGGAAGACCAGCTCATTGACTTCCTAAATGAAATCGGTACAGAAGAAGGATTTAAAGAATTTCTAGAAAGCAATCATGAGAAACTGCAAGCCTTCCACGCATTCTATACAGATAAGCTGCAAGTGCCCAAGGTCGAAAAAATCAAAAAAGAAATACAAGCCCTATTCGGATCAGGAGGGCAAGACAAAGTCATCGCAGAACTCGAAGCAGCACACAAGACCAAGACCGACTTACTCACTGCCGAGATTAAGGGTATAAACAAAGAAAAAGAAACGTTGGCCGAGCAACTGGCAACAGCCATGACCAAGATCACTGCCCTCAACGAGAAGATAGAAGAATTATCAGCCCTACCGGTAGGTACTCTGCCAGCCGGAGAAGGAGAAGGAAATCAAGGCAACGCCGACGAGGTAGACTTCATGTCTCACCCTGTCAATCAGCGCGCCATGACAATTTATAATCGCAAACACAATAAAAACACTTAATACACATGTCATCACTTAACCATTCGGCTACAGCAGCCTATAAGAACATTGTAGAAAAATTCTCGGATAAAATATTCGAGCAACTTTTCTGGGGAATGCCTACTGTCAACCACATCGCCAATAAGGGCGGGAACAAAGGCAGAATTACCGAAACCAAAATGCGTATGGCTGCCGACCTTGTGCGCAGGTACACAAGCTCTTTTACAGAAAGAGAAACCCACAGCACGGAGCCGATCCACTACGATACGATCCGAGCGAAAGCAGAATTCCGAGTCGATCCAGGAGAGCTGGAAGATGACTACCTCGGCATGATGAGGAAGACGGGCCAAGATCCCAAAGACAATCCTCTGCAGCTTTATCAGATCATGGGTCACATCAACCAGATAGCCGACGAGGCAGAAGTAGCATTGTGGCAAGGAGCAGAAGCTGGAGCCATCGATGACTCTACTCCGCTGACAGGATTGTTTGACGGATTCGGTCATCAGTTTGCCGATGCCATCACCGCCACCACCCTGACACCATACACAACCGGTGCGCTCACGTCTGCCAACATACTCGGACACATCAGAGGAATGTACGACAACTTACACCCTGCCCTCAAGCGAGGAAAAGCAGTGTGCTACATGTCAGTAGATGATCAGCAAAACTACCTGATCGCCACCGCTGACTATGCGAAGTACACCCAGCGTGACTTCACCACCGCACAGTTTGATACAGGAAACATGAAAATGGTTTTCCTACCGGGAATTCCTAAAGATGCCATCGTTATCACATTTGAGGAGAATCTTGTAAGAAACTATGATGGAGATGGTGACATGAGCACCTTCCATATAGACGAGAACCTCTACACTGTAGATTTCGGTCTAGTGTTCCGCATAGGAGCAACTGTCAGATGGCTAGAAGACGAGTACCTCGTAGTCAACGACGGATGGTCATAATTTTTCATAAGTAAGCAAAAACAATCATAATGCCAGATAGCAAACAAGATCCTACGATAGAAGCACTCAACGAATTAGCCAAGACGGTAGACGGGCTGGCGCAGCGAGTAGAATCGCTCGAGCTCACGCATGGGACGGTCAAAAAAGAACCGGCTAAGCCGGCACCAAAACCCAAGCTACCGTCAAAAGCATTCACCGTGGATGGAAATAAGTATAAATTCAAGTACGCAAAATTCTATCACAACGGAAAGAAAGTGCTCGCAGAGGATGCAATCAAGGACAAAGATTTCCTTGCAGAGATTGTCAAGAACAATCCCAACGCACTAGAGGAAGCATAATTTTTTATCACTAAGCAAAAAACACAATCGCCATGGGCGCAAAACTAGATACAATCGCTCGGTCATGTGGCCGCAAAAATGTCAAAGGACTAGAATCCTACATCATGGTTGCCAATGCCGGAGACGTAGATGTCATTCCTGATGCTACCGACAAGGTCATATCAACCGACATAACTCTCGTAGCTACTCCCGTCAAAGGATTTCACCAGTGGGACACCTCCTTCATCTTGTCAAAAAACACTTATAAGTGTGCGCAAGAAGGAGACGAGAATGTCAGCTATAAGACCACTGTACAAGTCTTCATCCCAGGCATCACGCCAGAAAAAACTACCATTCTGGAAGATATGGCTGGTTGTGGAGCAATTGTAGGTACAGAGGACAAAGCAGAAAATGTCAGACTACTAGGCGACAAGAAAACGCCAGCGATGATAAAATTTGTCGAGGACAACAATGGAGAAATCAATGGCTACACCGTCGACATAGAGTGGGAGTCCGGCTACGCACCGTATTTCTACGAAGGAACCTTCCCAACTGTATAAGATGGCTCGAAGTAAGAAATCGACACATAGCATAAAACTACCCGGAGGCAAACTATTTGTCTCCGGTAGGAAATTTACCGATGAGATGTTTACCGATGCCAAGCGTACGAAAACATACCTCGCCAAATTTCCACAGCTCAAGAAGTACCTCGTAGAAGATAAAAAAACAACCAAAGACAAAGAAGCGACTCCCGACAAGCAGTAAGCCATTACACTTTTTTTATTTGACTAAGGTAAGAGGTGACCGCCCAAGGCTCACCTCTTTTTTTATATAAAAGACAAACGCATGAGAGCAGACATCATCAACCAAGTGCTGACCGACTGGACAGAGGAATTTCTCGACGATCTCATCTCCAATGCACGACAAAAAGTAAAATCCGACACCGGATCAGAATCTATCGACGCCTCTATCATACGCGCTACCGTGAGCGGTGCTGCCGGTGTAGTCATAAGGTTCCAAGATCACCTCCGTCTCTGGGATATGCGCAACGTCTCCAGAGCATCAGAAGTAGGACCCGAAGGCATCGAAAGAATAAAAAAGTGGATCCAGAAAAAAGGGATAGAAAACTTCCTCTCAGGATACAAGTACCCGACGACCGTCACCAAAGGCGGCATCACCTACAATGTACCCATGACACGCATTCTCAATAATATCGCCTGGGGCATCAGCAAAAAAAAGAAAAGACTCCGCAGAAGGAAGTGGTACAACCAGATGAAGGGAAAGGAAGTCTACAATCTTTACTTTGACCTAGTGAATGCCATCACCGACGACGCACTCAAAGAACACAAAAATACAGTCCTAGGAAAAACCTAGATCATAAGATAATATTGCTACATGTCAACACGCACAGACCGGGCACAACTCATCATCACCGTAGACGCTAAGGAATCAGCCGCCTACCAAAAGACCCTACAAAACAGTAAGGAGCATCTCCGCAATCTCAAAAAACTGGAAGTCGGCCAAGAATCTTATAACAAAGAGCTCAACAAGATGGTAGCCCTATCTAAGAAGCTAAACGACTCCGATTTCTCCAAGTTGACATTCAAGCAACTCAAAGACCGACGCGCACAACTATACAGATTGCGTGACCTGGTGCCACAGGTGACATTTGCCGAGAAAGGATTTGAGAAAGAATTGAGTAGGGTCAACCTAGCGATGAAAGAAGCAAGCGGCCGCACCAGAGCAGTCAGCAAGGGAATGAATAGATTTGGCTCCATCCTCCAAGCCTTGACCCCGTCCATGATTTTGTTTTTTGCCGTCGATCGTGTGAGCAGATGGTTTGGTACTTTATTGTCAGGTACTGCCCAGCTCGATCAAGTGCAACGAAGATTTGAGACCGTATTTAGCAGTAGTGCCGAGACGGTAGAAGCATGGGCAGAACGGTCAGCCATCGCACTAGGACTCACCGTCGAGCAATACAAAAAAGTAGCTGCCGCCAGTGGTGACCTTCTTGTACCGCTCGGATTCCAGCGAGAGGAAGCAGCATCTATGAGTAAGGAAGTCATAGAATTGTCCGCAGCCCTATCTATCTGGGAAGGCGGCACCCGATCTACCGAGGAAGTAACCAAAATCCTCAACAAAGCCCTACTCGGAGAGCGCGAACAACTCAAAGAGCTGGGAGTCGCCATCAATGAAGCTGATGTAAAAGCCCGACTCGCCGCCAAGGGTCAAGAAAAACTCACAGGCGAAGCCCTCAAGCAAGCCAAAGCACTCGCCACACTAGAACTTATAACAGAAACCTCTACCGATGCCATAGAAGGATTTGCCAAAGGCACCAATGACAGCGCCCAGATTTCTGCCCGCATCACCGCACGACTACAGACGTGGAGCGACACCCTACAAGAAAAACTACTACCTGTCGTCAATGTATTCCTCATCTACCTAGAGAAAGCAGTCGTATTCCTTGCCAACATGATCAGAACCCTGGCGGCAATTCCTAAATTTATCAATGACAACCGCGCCGCATTTATAGCACTAGGCGTGGCCATCCTATCATTTAATAGTGGACTGATAGCTGCCCAAGCTGCCAGCTTACGATTGATTGCAGCACAAAAACTACAAGTATTATGGAGTAAAAGATCAGTACTAAGCTTTAAAGCTATTAATGCCGTCATGAAAGCCAACCCAATCGGATTTATCATAGGACTTGTGGCTTCTTTGGTGTCAGGATTTATCCTACTCTACAATCAATCAGAAAAGGTAAGAGCTGGCATCGCCGGTCTGGGCGCAATGGCAAAAGAAGTATTTAATATTATCGCTGAGTCGGTCGGTCATTTTATCGACGGATGGAATCAGATCAAAGAAGGAAATATCACCGACGGGCTGAAAGCATTCGGTCAGGGACTTATCAAGACCAACCCACTCGGTATTGCATTCACAGAAGGAGAAAGGCTTGCCGGAGCCTTCGCTAAGGGATACGATCAGAAGCTAGACGAAGAAGCCCAGAAGCTCGCACAGAAAAAAGCAGAAGAATTGGCGGCCTCTGCCAACACTACATTCACAAGCACACCAAGTGGCACACCAACTGGAAACGGATCTACTGGTGGTGCAGGAAATCGAAGCGCAAGAGCACAGGTGTCGCCCGTCTCTGCAATAGGTGGACTAGGCATCAGCACCGTCTCTCCAGAACAAACAGAAAAAATAAAAATCAAGGCCGAGGATCAACTGGCAATCCTAGAAGACGCTGCTAATAGAGAATTGGATATCTTAGAAAAGAAATTTCTACAAGCTTTACTCACCGAGCAAGAATACGAAGAAGCCGTAAGAGAAGCCAAAGCCGAAGCACTAGACGAGAAATTACTCGTCATGGCAAGCCTGGGAGAACAAGAAACCGAGCAATACCGACAGATAGAATTGCAAAAACTACGCATACAAAAAGAAATACAAGACAAAGAAATAGAGAATACTCGCAGGACAGAGGAAATCAAGCAACAGATACAACAAGACACCCTCAAGGTAAGTGCGGAGATTTTTGGCGAGATGGCCGGACTGTTAGCAGCAGACGAAGCCACCAGGCGCAAAAATGCCGGAGCGATCAAAGCCTTTGAGACTGGAAGGGTATTGATCAACTCTTTTGTCGAGATATCAGAAATATTCAAGTCTTATGCAGCACTCGGTCCACTCGGTCAGATTCTAGCAGTTGCAAAAGCAGCAGCAGCCGGTGTACGAGCCGGGAAAGCAATTGCAGGCATCAAAGCGACAAAATTCGCCAAGGGAGACTTGCTCTCCGGAGGAATGTTCCAGGGGCCGAGCCATGAGCATGGAGGCGTCCCTTTTGCCCTCGGTGGTCAGATCCATGAGGCAGAAGGCGGAGAAGCTATTATCAATAAGCGATCCACCGCACTATTCAAGCCATTACTGTCTCGCATCAATGCACACAATGGATGGGGCAAGCGATTTGCAGCTGGTGACATCCTCGGCAATGCTGCCCCGACTGGATCAAGCCCTGACATCTTCTCGCGTCGAGACAAAGAAATGCTCAATGTATTCTCCCGACTATCAGAAGAAATAGAAAAACTGCCACGCCGGATAGACGGCATCAACGCAAACGTATCTATACAATCAATAAACAATGCACAAAACACAGTAAACACCCTAGAACAACTCAGCGGCTTCTAATTAGCTAATTACCCAATTATTTAATTAGCTAATTATCAAATTATCAAATTACCTCATTATCAAATCATCACTATGAAATACCAAATAGGACAAAGAGTCATCATCAAAGAAACCGATCAGCGCGGCACCTTAATAGAGCTCACGCCACACAACCGACCGGCAAAAGTCAAGCTAGAAAGGTCAGGAGAGATCATCGATGTGATAGATAAGACGATTGTTGTCCTCACCCTACTCAGAGAAATACTAGAATTGCTAGCAGCTCCATTCCGTAAGCTATTCGGGCTGTAAAGTAGCCTTGAGAATCGCATAGAGAAAAATAATCAATACCATAACCCACACAATAGCAGCATGAGAACAGACAATGACATATTCCTTGACGAAATCAGAGAAATGGGAAACCTACACTACCCTCTCGAGAAAATCCTCAACCTCGTAGCAGTCCCAGACATAGAAAAATTCAAACTAGACTTCTACAATCCTCAGTCACCGATCTACCAAGCCTACAACCGAGGAAAAGATGAAGCCGACTTTGAGATAGATAGAGAACTGTACAGCCTTGCCAAGCGTGGCGACATCGACGCACTCGACAAGCTAGAGCTCCGCCGGGTCAGATATCAAGAAGAGCAAGAAAGACGCGAAGCTCTCGGAGAAAATTAATATCTTTACCATACCAAACAATCCTACATCATGAAAAATAATAACAACGACATCTGGGAGCCATTTATCACAGGATGGGACAATCTCGACAAAGACGCAGGAAATCTGATCCTATCAGAAGCCAAGGAACAATACAACGACACGATAACGGTCTACGAAGGATTTAAGAAAAGTACCAATACCATCATTAAGATTGCATCCACCTATATTATCACGTCATTGAGTTATCTGTATACAGGCGAAGACACTTATCTATCTGTAGCCGCAGGATTATTGTGTTTCTTAGGAGTCGTTGCGATACTGCTAGTCATCAAGAGTGTTTTTCCTCAGAATCTATGTGCACCAGGGAGAGATCCTATGCTACTCTATACAGAAGAAATTGTCAGGCCAGAAGAAGAGCCTCCGCTCACGCAATACAATAATCTCATTGCCAATCTGATCTACCACCTCCGTATAGATTCTCAAGAAAATAGAAAATTGCTCGAGGTGATGGCTGGTCGATGTCGCAGGGCATACATTATATTATCCTTAGCTGTTTTTCTTATTCCTATTGGGTTTTTGGGTCACTGGGTGGGTTGAGTGCCGTTCTTTTTTGGGTTCTCGTTTTTTGTTGATCCTGGGTTTTGACGGTTCTCCTCACTCATTATTTTCCTGTTTTGCTTGCTATTTCTCTATCGTTACCCTCGAATATAGTGTAATAAGTATATTCGTCTTGTCCTTCATACCATCGATATCTTGATTGCTTAAATCTAAATCGCCACAATTCCTTATTAAGTTCTTGCTGAAATTGCTGCTTGTTGCGATTAGCAGCAAAGATGCCTCCACTAAAATTTAAGTATTTATATTTAGTGCCTGTCGCAGTCACTGTTATATCGTCCACCCATAATCTCTTTTTTAATATATCGCTATATTTTTTTCTAAGTTTTGGGTATTCAATACTTTGAAGCTCTGAAACCTTCTTTTCTAGTTTTTTTGCCACAGTAATTAATTCTTTATTATCTGTCGATTTTGCTTCGTTTATCAACACTCCCCAATCTTCAAACAAATCTATTTCATAAGACAGTGCCGTCAAGGAGCCTTCGTAAATACTTAAATCTAATTCGTTGTCAATTTTATTTATTTGTGCTTCTATCTTTTTTATTTTCTCTTTTTCTGACTTGCTTTTTTCCATTAACCTCTTATTCTCAACAGCTTTAGCTTCCTCTATTTTTAATAACTCTTGCATACTATCGCTATACATTATTAAGCTTTGAGCTTTATTATAAAGTGTATCCGTCGGGTCAATAGTATTAAGTATCCTGTTTGCTTGGTTATAATCGCCTTTTTCTATATAAGACTCTGCAAGTGAAATATTATTAGCGTTTCTCTCACTATCTGGGATAAGTATTGCAAAAAAACCTATTAAAAAATAAAACCCTATAGCATATAAGAACACTTTTAGCCTAGTTGGATTTTTATCCCATCTCAATACTAGAGAAGGTTTTACTAATCCAATTATAAAAGCAATTAATAATACAATAAACAAAAGCGCTATAATTATGTACACAGCTGTCATTATTTTCTTGTTTTGTTTGCATAAATATAAATTATATTTTATATTTGCAATGCACACAATTAAATTTATCGCATGAATTACTTTAATTTATTAAGAAATAGCAGGAGGAAGGTACCGGTAACGGCCTTAACATCAAACCTAGTGATAGAATTTGTTGTGTGCCCTCCTGCTTTTAACTCATTTGTATTATGCACACAACAAAAAAAGAATCCTTACCCGGTGATCCCAAGTACCGGATGTCAGAATTACTCAACGATTATTTCGCTAAGTTTTCTGCATCGAGCATAGAAGAAACTTTCTGGGATTTATTCTCACACACGATCTCATCACCCAGCTTCGATGGGATTCCTGCTCATGAAAGAGCCAACATGTTATTCCAGATCAAAGAAACCATTGATTTTATCAAAAGCTTGCCTTTGGCTGATATTGATTTCACCAATAAAAATTCTGCACTATGAAAACACTAAAATTTCAATACAATAAAAACCAAATCCAATTTTTAGTGAATCCGTTAGGGAAAGATGTAATGGTTAATGCAACTGAAATGGCTAAGCCTTTTGGTAAAGAACCAAAGGATTTTTTAAGATTAGAAGGCACTAAAAAATTCATTAATTACCAAGTCAAAAAAAATAATATCGTGGCAGATGTGCCACGATATATTGAAAATAACATTTACTATTCCAACAATAAAGCTGGTACTTTTATGACAAGAAAACTAGCCTTAAAATTTGCTGCTTGGTTAGATGTTAGATTTGAAGATTGGATTTTTGATACCATCGACAAGATCATTTTTGGCAATTATCAGCGTCACTGGGAAGCGCATGCACGACAAGAAAGAGCCCGCGCGACCATGGAAGAACTTAAGCAAAAGATTTTATCAGAACCCACACCAGAGCTGGTGTCTGCCTACTTTGATCACGAGCGAGTCATGAAGGCCGCCAAAAATGAAAAATCCAAAGCCATCCGCAATCAATTGAAATTATTTGGTGATTGAATGAGTAAAACATCCACTGCGCTTAATCTAATATCTATAAACTTCCCCCAAATGGGGGAAATTTATATGCTAAACGAGCACCACATGGTGATCAAATAATTTAATTTTTAAAAGTCGGAATTCCGACTTTTTGGGATAGAAAAACACTTATTAAATAATGACTACGCCTGATCTAAGGTATAGAAATTTCCTCCATATGGAGGAAATTCCCTTCATTTCCTCAACTATCTCAAACTATGCGGCGATTGAATGAATAAAACAGTATTTTGGATCATAAAAAGTGAGAATTCTCACTTTTTAAGCACTATAAAGTACCCGATATCTCGGTTACTTTATGGTGGTTTTGAGTGTAACAAAAAGCTAAACGTCGTGCGACGATAGGAGCATGATCGTTTCAGCAACTGTTATGTGACATACGCCTGCAATTCCATAATAAGCCCATCCCAATCACTATTTTTTTCGTAGATATAATCTACTTGCACTGTATGTAATAAATTGTCGATGGCTGCCATCCCATCCCTGATGTCTCGAGTAAAGTGCATCGGAGGGAGTTGGTAGCCTTTTTTGATGCGTTCTTGGTGCTGTTTGTAGCAATCTTCTATACTTTTATCCACCAGTATTGTGTATGTAGGTCCGGGATAGACCGCCAGACACCGCTCGTATTGCTTACCCACGCCTGTCATTTCTAATATGTAGTTGCCTCCTTTTTTTAGCTTTCTGGTGATGTGTTCCCATACGACGAGCTCGCCCAGGGCAGATCCTTCTTTATTGTACCGTTTCCGATAAGTGTCTGCTTTTATAATTTTGTAGCCTTTTAGTTTCCTTCGTAGCTTGGTGGCAAGGGTAGATTTTCCTGATGCGATGTTGCCGGTGATCGATATAAGCATGTTTTTGTCCTAGTTTTATTGTCAATTGGCATCTATCATTACGCCATTATTACGACAAATATACATGGATTATAGAGGAAACATAAGTGAGGAGCAGATGCTCGTAGATATCAAGCGCGCCGGAGACAAGCCTTTTTTGATATCATTTGTCAGGGCGACCGGCACTAAAAAAGGAAGCATCAAGCATGCCACCTGCATCAGATCGCACCGGTCCAGACAAGACAAAAAGGCAACCCGTCGCAACAATAAGCCAAAACGATACAATAAGTCAGGCCGTCTCTACCTGATCGATTATGAGACAGAGAAGCGCATCACCCCATTCATTGACCATATCATCGCATTTAATAACTATAAGGTAATAAGATAATGAACACCAATCTCAAGAAAATATCAGACGATTGCTACATCGGATCGACCGGTGAGTTGTATGTTTTCTGCACAACAAAGCATAATGATGTAGGAAAAGTAGAGAAAATCTCCGTCGACGGAAAAAACATGGAAATCAAGAAGTGGGGCACAGACAACCTCCTACCCAATCGACGCGACGAGGTACTGATGAATAATAACATCGTAGGGGAGCTTATCTCTAAAAAACGAGAGATTCTCCTCGGCAAAGGTCTCATTGTAGGGACAGAAGAATACAAAGACGGAGAAAAAAAGTACATAGAGAAACCCATGAGACCAGAAGTCAGAGAATTGCTCTATGATCGTCTCAATATCCTTGAGGATTTTCTAGACCCTGCCGCCATCGAGCTGTACAAAAATGCAGGGTTTATCGTAATCGGCCAGACCGACGCAGCTGGACGCATCATACAATTCAAGTGTAAAGAGTCAAAGTACATGCGCGCCGAGAATAAGAAAAAAGGCAAAGTAAAAGCCTGGTGGTATTGTTCTGACTGGAAAAGAAACAGCACTGTACATAGTAACCACCTGGAGCCGATCGAGGTCTCCCGGATCCCTGTATATGAGAAAGGAATGAAAGGTTCTTTTGTCATTTATAAAGGAAATAAAGCTTTTTATGATGGATACTACTTCCATCCACCGTACTGGGGCGGCCGCTACTGGATAGAATTTAGTAATGCTATCCCGGTATTCCATGAGGCAAATCTCAACAATAGATATGGTATTGCCTTCAAGATTACTTTTCCAGATGGTTATTTTCTTGATAAAAACAAGATCCAGGCAGCCGGCACCGACGAAGAAGCAATAAAACAATGTTACGCTGATGAGAGCCAGGCAAAGTTGGATTTTCTGAAAAAATTCAATCAAGTAATGATGGGTGCTAAGAATGCAGGGAAAACCATCCATAGTACAAAAAAGTGGAACGCACAGATACAAGACTTCGAGGAAATCACAATAGAGGAAATTACCTACGACATGAAAGATGATGCTTTGCTCAAAGCGTGGGATAAATCCAATGAGGCCAACATCGCAGGGCAAGGCATCAATCCTGCCATTGCCAATATACCCGTACCCGGCAAACTCAGTAGTGGGTCAGAAATCCGCAATGCTTATCTCTTTTATGTAGCTACCGCACTTTATTGGCCGCGCAAGCTCATGATCGACTGTATAGAGACCATCCTCAAGTCTCATAATCTCTATGATCCTGATGAGGTCTATACATTTGAGGATTTTGTCATCAGCAAGCTGGACGAAGAAACTACCGCAATGAAAAACGTGAAAAATGGCACTACTGAATAAATCAGACTATTGGGCAAAAGTAGAATGGCTAGAACTCCGGGACCCGAGCAATCCACACCTCGATCAATTCAAAGCAGAGCACAATTTTTACAATAGTTTTCTGCTAGAGAAGGAGATCAGTACCTTGCCGCCTCCACTTGCCGAGACGGAAGAAGAAAAGAAGGAGAAACGCAAGAATAGGCCCGAAGAACTCAATAAGCTCTACGCACAAGTAAAAAATCTGATCAATAAGAAGAAAAAGACCAGCAATGAGTTTCATAATTGTAGATCAGATGGTGAGCGAGCAAGAATATCAGCCGCAGTGCGTGATCTACACAAGCGCATACAGAAGCAACTAGAAAACATTGAGTTTTACCGCAAACATCAAGAACTACCCAAAGGGCTAGACAAAGAAAAGTATCCGATACCCGACAATCCCATCGAGCTCATGAAACTCAAGAAAAACCTCATGAGTGAGCGTAGCAGAAAAAAGAAAGTGCTTGCGCAATGGACCGCCAAGGGCATCGATAAGAAAATCAAGTATCACAGCAAGAAATTACAAGAAATAAACATCCACCTCAAATATGTCGAAAGAACTATCGCAAGTATCCCTGTTTGATCATAACGATTGGAATAACGCCAGCCGCAATGATCGCATCTACATGTCTATCGTAGATGGAACAGACCGCTTTGTCCTCACCGCCGACGAGCAGGCATATGCCAATAAGATGGAGCGAGCCTTTGTTATTATCTCAGAAATCGGTGTCTTTTCTCATGCTGTAAAAATGATCATGGAGACAGAAAAGCTGAGCCGAGGCAAAGCCATGCGCCTGATCGAAGATATGGAAAGCGTATATGGTCGATTCCGTAAGGTCAATAAAGAATTTGAGCGAAATTACTTGCGAGATCGAGCGAAAAAGGTATTAGAAAAATGTAAGCGATTATCCAAGCCTGCCATGGAAATCAAAGTCATGAATTTTTTACTTAAGCTCGACAAACTAGACGTACCTGATACAGAAGACGAGCAAATGTACGATACCATCCAGCCGCCTGATGTGATTTACACAGAAAACCCTTCCGACATGTTTGAAGAAGCAGAAGTAAGCGATGAAGAAGAATAAAAAAGTCAAAGTATTTCTCAATAAGAAGCAAAGAGCTTTCTCCGCCGCACCACAGCCAACAAAGTTGTGGATGGGTGGCCGTGGATCTGGTAAAAACGCCTGCATGGGAAAAATAAAGCTGGACGAGCTCTGGGCAATGCCTCGGGCAAAAGTATTTATTGCCGCCCCTACCTACACACAATTATTGACAAAATCCATCCCCCCTATCGAGAAAATGTGGAGCCTTCACGGATACCGTGAGCACATCCCCAAGATCGGCCAGCGTGGTCACTATGTCATAGGAAAACGACCACCGGCCAACTGGGAAAGACCCTATGACGTGCCTAGAAAATATGCCAACATCATCACTTTCTGGAATGGCTTCACTATAGATCTGATCAGCACAGACCGCCCAGATCTGGCCCGTGGTGGATCATTCGACGGTGGCGACCTCGACGAAGCTCAGAATACTAAGTTTGAGTTTATTGATGAGGTGATCCTACCCTCGCTCAGAGGTAATGCAATGAGATTTAGCCATGTCTTACATCAGCAGCTCAGAATGTATTGCACCGTCCCGACCAAGGCAAAAGGATCATGGATTTATAATTTTGAGGAGAAAGCAATGGCTGATCCGAGTGAGGTCTATTGGCAAGAATCCACCACCTTGGACAACATCGACATCCTAGGCGAGAAAGCCATCAAGCGTATGCAACGCGACATGACCCCAATCAAATGGGAAGTCGAATGTATGAATAAGCGATTTGTCAAGCCTAGTGATGGATTCTATCATAAGTTTGACGATGGCTATCATGTATATACTCCTAAGTACATCTATGGAGAAGGCGATAGAGGGATCACAGTAGAAGGTACTGCCGATGTGGTCAAAACTTTGCCGATAGACATGTCTTTAGATTTCGGTGGATACTTCAAAGGAATGACCTTGTGGCAAGAACATATGGGCAATGTGCATTGTTTTGACGCAATGCATGTGGGTGTCGATAAAGGTATCGATAAGCTGATCAACCAGTTTGCTGACAAATACCGCAATCATAAGAATAAGCACATCAACCTATATGGAGAATACAATGCAAAAGCAAAAGATGCCTATGGTGCAGGACTCTTTGATGCAGTAAGTAAGAAGCTACTCAAATCGGGTTGGACCTCTGAGCTATGTGTCATACAATCACAAGCTGACCGCCACGAGGTTCGGTATGATCTTATCAATGAATTCTTTGCTGAGAACTATCCACAACTTCCCAAGATCAAAATCAATGGAGATACCTGTGATGATGTAGTCGTAGCACTCAACTACACAAGAGTCAAGCCAGACTACAAGAAAGATAAATCAGACGAAAAGAACCACAGCTTCAACCAAGCCCACGCCACCCACTACACTGACACGATTGATTACTATCTGCTACAGAAGTATGGTCACCTGATCTATTATCATTCTGCCATATCGGGCCGACCTGGTGCCGCCGGCATCTCCTAGCGACAGATAATCCCACCGCATATAATACCATTTTCCCAAGTGCAATTTGGCATTTTTGTAAACCGCGGAATGGGGCCTCGCGAGAAAGAAAAACAAAACGGCTTCCTTTTTTTTGCCCTATAAATCAATGACTTATAGATTTATATAAGTGATTGAAAAACAGTAAAAAAGGGCAAAATTTTAACATTTTTTTTTAAAATAAATAGCTAAATACTTTGCGTATGTGAAGCAAAAACCGTATGTTGTAGTATATTAATAAAGGGAATATTCCCAATAATTTTTTAAAAAAAACTTGCGATGACAAATCAAAATCAATTAAATTTAAATATCCAAAAAACTCTTCAAGAGACCAAAAAGTCTTTTGAGGTGCTTGCCGACAATGGAAAGGTATATTGGGTGAAAAAGAAAAATGTTTCTCCAGAGGGAACATTTATAAAATACGCACCAATCCAATTAGATGCATTCTGGAGAGACGTCGATTCCCGTATAGGGATGGATGTCTGCACTCCATTTGTAAACCGTTTCCCAGGCCACTCTTTTGTGGCTTTTGACAACGGTTTGATCTGGTCAAAAACCTTGAAAAAGGGTTTTTTGACCAGAAACGCCAGAGTGGGTCGTAATTCCTACCCAAAATCTATGAAAGGAAGGCCTTACGCTTTCGGAGCTGACCTTTCCGAATTAGAGAAGTAATTCTCGCTGTTTCCTCGCAAGTTCAGCGAGGATGATAGCCGGCCTTGTGATTAGCTTCAAAATTGTTTTCGCTGGCCGGCTTTTTATAATTTTTCATATCTTGTAATATGCCGAAATTAACAATCATCATAGGAGTATCATGCTCAGGAAAATCCACCTGGGCAGAGAAACAAAAAGATGCGAAAATAGTATCGTACGATGACTTTCGTACTTGGTACTATGGCCGTTATCATTTTGGTGATAGCAAAAAAGAAGTAATGCTCAGAGATATTGCTGATGCCGCCACCATCTCCCTTCTCGAGAATGACATCGATGTTATTCTCGACAATACACATCTTACTGATAAAATCATCAGTAAGACAATAGAGAAGTACAATCCTTATGCTGATATCTATCTGCACACGATAGAACCCCCAGATATCGAAGTGCTTTATGAGAGAAATAAAAAAAGGCATGAGGAAACAGGCAAACTCATCCCTGAGAAAGTCATAGAGAAGCAATATTCTCAGTTCAAACTATTGTCTATTGAGAAAACTTTCTATCCTAAGACGCAAAATGTCAAAAAAATAAAAAGCGACATCACAGAATATGCACAATTGCAATTTATCGCATCAGACATAGAGACCATTCTCGAGATAGACGACAACAGCCTACAAAATCAGGTGAAACGAAAAAAAGGAAACTTTTATCACGCTTACCGCAAAGGTCAGTTGATAGCAGAAGCGACACTCCGCAAAAGTATCTATGATCTCGCAAAAAGCGGGTCCACTCCCGCGCAAAAAGAATTTATCAAACTGATTGAAAAAAGACAACAATCAGAACAACGTAAAAAAATATGACCCTATTTAATCTCGACGACATCCAAGTCAACAAACCCGTCACAAAGTCCAAATCCGTAAAAAAGAAACGGAAAAAACAAAAGGCCGTCCTCGGAAAACGATACCAGACGTGCGCCCAGGTCATTGGTACAATAGATCATAATGATCATATACACTACGTCTCCGCAGGAGAATGGTCTATGCACGAACTGACATGTCATATTATCGACCAGATAGGACCGTCACATCTACACATCGCTACATGGTCGATATCTCCGGTAGGATGTAAACACTTAATAAATTATTGCAAAAACGGGAAAATACTCTCTATCAACGCCCTATTTGACTGGAGAATCAAAGTCCGTACTCCAGAAGCCCACCAGCTTGCTATGTATAATTTTAACAAAATATACCTGCACAACTGCCATGCAAAAACATCCGTTATTCATAATGCTGATTATCACATCGCAATAGTCGGTAGCGCCAACTATACCAATAATCCTCGTATAGAAGCCGGCACGATTACAGAAAACAAAGAAATTGCGCAATTTCATATAGACTGGATCCAGAGCACAATAAACAGGTCACAGCCTTTTGACCTCTAAGACTTGCAGGGCGCAGCCCTGCAAGTTAACCGCATTGGCGGCTACACGCAGGGAAAGAGCAAGCTCATTCCCTCTTCCCTTCGCACTTGGCGTGCCGCCAAAGCGGTTATTAGTCCTACTACAAAAAAGGACCATGTCTCATATTTGTAAAAAACATAAGACATGGATTTGCTTTTTGATATACCGGTAGACACGCAAGAAATTAAAGACACTAATTTTCAAGATTATTATCCTAATATCACCAGAAACACAAACTGGCGATACATCCAGCCTCATATCAAAAACGCAATCCGACAATACATCCTACCCCTCATCGGATCCATCCTCTATGATGACATTGCCGTAGCGACAGACGGTATTCTGTATGAAGTAAAGGACCATTTGCTTTTTGCTGCTGCAAATTATACTGTATTTATCGCCACACCATCTATGAACGTGGCAAAATCAGAAGGCGGTTTATTTCAGAACAGTCCCGACAATGCCGTCACCACATCGCAGTGGGCATTCATGCAGATGCGGTGGAATGCTATATATAATGCTGATCAAAATCTAGATATGGCCCTCAAGTTATTGGTAGAAAACACCGATAATGCAAGTATCACTACATGGAAAGATAGTAAGTATTACGAGCGCAGCTCTACCCTCTTGATCTCCGGTCATCAGATGTGGCAAGACCTCAACCAGTCTGACAGCTTCCGCACCTATCTCTCTATGATCCCATACATCAAAAAAGCAGAAGACATGCTTATGAGTTACATCTGCAAAGATCAGATCATACAGACCATAGAAGTTGCCACCCCTAATGATAGTCAGCAGAATTTTCTTGATTATTGCCGAAAATATATCATAGAAAAAGCCATTTATATGGCTATCCCCCACCTCAATATCTATATGGATCGTGGGGGCTTATTTGTTGTCAGCTCCGTAGACGGCATGGACAGCCGAGTAGGTGTATTTTCCAAAACAAATATAGAGGCCGTCTCCCTTCTACAGATGCAAGTAGAAGCCGAAGCAGATCGCTATTACCAAAAAATAAAGTCAATCTTATACGGAGATCCTGATAGTTTCCCTCTTTGGAAAGAGACCGGCTACAATGACAGCCCTAATAATTACCCTCTGGTCACCGGCGACTGCCAAGGTGGTGTTTTTTTATAGTATTTTCCCTCGGTATTTCAGTATTTCTTGGTTCACCTCACCGAATCCACTCAGATACTTTTGTGTAGTACGCAATTCTGAATGACGAAACTGTCGTTGCACTTCGACAATAGAAACCTTTCTAGCCAGTTCTGACCCTCCCGTGTCCTTCCAGCTGTATAGTGTAAGACCTTTTATATTGATTTCTTTTTTTACAGAATGCAAGATTTCTTTGTGAAAATTATACAATGTATTCTGACCTAGCATTTTCTTACCAGGTCGGTAATTGTGCGCAATCAGATAGTCACTATCCTTGCTATTCTTGACATGATTAGCAAAAAAAGGAATAACGATTTCGGGTATAGTCACAGATTGTATCTTTCTGTTTTTCGATATATATCCCGGAATGATAATAATTGATTTTATGAGATTAAGGTCTCCTACTCGTAGTTTTCTGATCTCGCCCGGTCGCAGGAGACAATAATAGATCAGATAGATCACCATCATATAATCTTGATTGACCTCCTTTATTTTATCAATTACAATTTTTTGCTCATAATCAGAGAAAGTCCTTCGCTTCTTTTCATTGACTCGCTTACGAGGAATCGCCACAAACGGATTGATATCTATCAAGTCTCTACGCACCAGCTCATTCCACATTGTTACATAAAATCCTCTGTAATTATTATAAGTCCGTGCACTCTTAGATTTTCGACCTACTGCTTGCATCAGATCGAACGCATGCATCCCTACAAATTGCCTCACTTCCATTTCCTCCCAGTCTTTATCTCTGATGTGTTTCAATGCAAACCGATAGACCGTCGTATAACTTTTATTTGAGTTTTTCCGGTCATTGAGTTTCGCTTGATAGGCAATGTCGATCGCCTTTTCGAGAAATATCTTTTCTTTTTGTTTTTTTATCTTATAAGGATAACCGGCAGGCAGAAGCTCCGTATTTAATTCTTCGATTTTAGCCAGAGCGACCCTGAGACGTTCCTCTTTATCTTTGATTCGATTGAGATTGTACGTCATACGATGCCTGATCAGGTCCATCGATTCAGGATCCGTCTGATAAAAGTGTATGTACCACCTTTTCCCTTTTTTTAGTTCAGCAGGTCTGTATTCCATTCTAGTCAGTTATCAAGTCATTCATAACCAACCGACCGTTTCTCCGACTAAAACTCTGCCAGTTCTCTGCCAATAAACTATACAACAAAAACGTATAATCCCTTAATTTCCAGACAATTACCGTTTTTCTTGTGGAGAGTACCGGACTAAACTTCCTCTTTCTGCTTACACAGTTACCTCTATTTTTCATTCCTTTATATATTGTCTTTTTTTTTATGTTTGACGCAGTGGCAGAGATGTGGCACAGTTTAAGATCTCTATCTTATCATATCTTCTCCATTTTCAACTTCAAAAACTCGATATCTCTTCTCATGTTTTTGAGCTCTAGTTCTAGCAGCCTGGTGTCTATTAGTGAAGTGTATTTATATATATTTTCTGGCTCCTTAACCACATTGGTGTTTGATTCTTCTTCTTTGTATTCCTTTTGAGGTTCGTCAAAATAAGATAGAGACACATCAAAAGCATTTGCAATCTTTATAAGGAAATCTAGTGTAATCTCCTGTTTGTCATTAAGTATCCTACTTACAGCCGGCTGTGATATTCCAATCCTCTCAGATAATTCTCTTTGCTTCACCTCTTTTTCGGCAAGTAACATTTTGATTTTTTTTCTTACGTCCATCGTATTAAATATATAATACAAAGATATATTTTCTTTTATACAGAATCAAATTCTTGCATTTTCGGCAATTTTGATATTATAAATTAAAAATTTATTAAATATAATTTGTTTATAATGTATAATTTATATTATATTTGCATTACATATAAAAAATACCGTAAAAAATATGCAAATAATGAAATACAAAATCAAAGAACTCGCATTCCGCAAAGGAATGCACGGAATAGTTTCCCAGGTAGCAAAAGCCTGTAACGTAACACCCGTAACCGCTTCCCACTGGGTAAATCTCAAAGAAGATGATGAGCGGTCTATCCCATCAGACCACCTCAGAACCATTGCTGCTATCTTAGAGACCAGCATGGAAGACCTATATTACGATAACCAAAAAATACCAGCGTGAGATTGAGTTTGGAGCGGGTGCACGCATTTGTTTTCCTGTTACTGACCTAACACGCCCGCTCCTTTTTATAAAAAAACAACACCATGGATCAAAATCAAAACATCATAGCCGAAATCACCGGCAAAGGTACTATCAAGCCAAACCCAGAAATAAAACCCTACCACCACAAGCTCGCAATAGCCATTAACGAAATATACAAGCAAGAAAACTTCTCATGCGTAGAAGAATTTTGCGAAACGCTCGGAGTCACACCCGAGTGGATTTCTAAGCTCTGGAACGCAGAGGTGGAACCAAACATGAAGGTCTATACCCATTTTGTAAAAAATTGGGGAGTAAACCCATTATTTCTTTTTCATAACCAACCGACCGTTTTTCTGACATAATAGGCGGTTTCAGAGGTGGAGGTACTGCCTCCCCTCTTTTTTATTATAACTCAATTATAACAATTACTTTATGATAACAAATAAAGACAAGATACTCGACGCTGTAGACCTAGAAGATATAATCAGAGAGTACGTCCCTGACCTCAAAAAAGAAGGAACATCTCTCAAAGGATGCTGCCCCTTCCACGACGAAAAAACGCCATCTTTTGTCTACACACCGAGCAAAGATATATACAAGTGCTTCGGCTGTGGCAAAGGAGGAAATGATGCCGCCAGCTTCCTGATGCAAGTCAGAAATTATGATTTTATGGAAGCAATGAAGATACTGAGCCAGAAAACAGGAATCAATCTCACTTACGACACTAGCTACAGCGAAGAAGACCGAAAAAAAGCCTCACAAAAAACAGAAATAATAAAAAAACTGATCGAGACCTTCCACCAGGCACATCTACTATACCTACAAGCACACAAGCCCCTCAAGTCTTACGCTGGCAAGAAATGGACAGAAAAAACCGTAAAAAAATGGGGCATCATCAACAGAGGGAAAGATCCTATCTTATCCTCCAGCGAGCTGCACAAGACTTATCTCATAGAGCTTGGTCTGGTCAAAGCTGGAGATCGAGGTCATTATGATTTTTTCAGAGATCGCATCCTTTATCCTATCCGAGATAAAAAAGGAGCAATCATCTCCTACAGTGCACGCAGCAAAGGAGACCAGAAACCAAAATATATAAATACCAAAAACCACACCCTCTACGACAAGTCCCAGGCCCTATTTGGTATAGGTATCAATGCTGACAATATCCGCAAAAAAGAATTCTGCTACATCGTAGAGGGAGCCACAGACGTCATAATGCTAGATCAGTACGGTATCGATAATGCGCTTGCCCCATGTGGTACTGCTTTTACAGAATCTCACGCCATACAGATCAAGAAATTGGCAAAACACATCCGCATCCTACCAGATGGTGACAAGGCCGGCAAGAAATCTATCCTCAATAAAGTCCAGACCCTTATCAAGTATGTAGAAAATATACAAGTCCTCATACCACCTTACAATTGGGATCCAGCGCAATGGATAGAGAAAAAAGGAGCAGAAGAATTCAGAGAATATGCAGACACACACTGTGAGGATGCTATTATCTATGTCGTCAAGCAAGCTCTCGGCAATAAGTCAGAGCATGACAAAATGATGGCCACAGACTTAGCTGCCAATCTTATTGCCCAGATAGATAGCAGATTGCTCCGTCTGCAATACATTAAGCGATGTGCCGCCGCCATCGGCCAGACCAAAGCCATCATGGAGGATGTAGTCAAGGAAAAAATCAATAAGCAATACGATGCTTCCGGAGATCTCACAGAAGAACAAAAACTATCCAAAAAAGTATATGGCATCTACGAGCACCGCAACAGATATTACAGAGCAGACGGTGTACCATTTAGCAATTTTATATTCAGACCATTATACCTCGTCAGGAGCAAGAATGTATCTCATAGAGTGTTTGAGATAGTCAATGAGTACGGACATGCCGAATTTATCAATCTTGAGATATCCAACTTTACCAAACTGCCCTCATTGATCGATATTGTAGAGGGGCTTGGCAATTATGTATTTGAGGGCAACCAATCCGATTTTATCAAAGTCCGTAAAAAATTATACCTCGACATGGAGAAAGTATTCACAGTAGAGACCCTTGGTTTTCAGCCGCATTCTGGAGTATTTGCCTGGAGTAATGGATTTACCATGCCAGATGGTAGTTTCAAGGAGATAAACGAGTATGGTGTAGTCAAGGTAGAAGATAAAGGCTACTTCCTTCCTACCTTTTCCTCTATCATAGATCAAGAAATCAGAGCAGTCAATGCCCTGACTGATGATGAGTTTGAGGTTAATTTTCGCTACATTGAAAAGGTGCCATCTGGATGTCCTGACAATCTGGAGAAATGGTCGCAGAAATTCTTTGAAGTATTCGGAGATCATGCCGCCATCAGCATTGCTTACTACCTAGGAGCCATCTATCGAGACATCGTATTCAAAAATATAAGCTCATTCCCACATCTCAATCTTTTTGGCCCTCCGGGATCCGGTAAGACCTACCTTGCTAAGAACCTAGTAGGATTATTCGGAATACCACAGAAACCCACCCACTGTGTCAATAGTACGATGGCTGCTTTTTTTCGTAAAGCTGCCCAGGCACGCAACAATATTGCGCACTATGACGAATACAGCGAGAAAGTAGACGAAGCCAAGCAAGAAGGACTAAAGAATATGTACGACGGCATGGGAAGACCCCTCGCTAGTAAGTCTATGGACAATAAGACCAAAAACACAGAAGTAAGCTCTGCTATTCTGCTATCTGGTCAGGTCTTACCAGCTCATGACCCTGCCCTACTAGAGAGATGTCTTACCATCTTTATGGAAAAAGTCAAGTTTTCTCCACAGCAGAAGAAGAAAGCCGATCGGATGTATGAATGGTCTATGGCTGGATACTTTGGTCGCATCACGGCAGAAGTACACAAGTATAGAGATTATGTAGATCAGAGATTTGAGGATAGACATAATGAGATGGTATTTACCATCAATGCCATGTTTGATGGCGAAGATGTAGATGCCCGTATCCTCAATAATTATTGCGCCTTCCTTACGGTCTACAGCCTCATCTCTGAGGTCGTGCGCCTGCCATTTACTTTATCCCAGATGTGTGATATTATTTACACTCGTATCAAAGACCAGATATCTGCCATCATAGGTATCAATGAAACCACTCAGTGGTGGGAAATTATAGAGTGGCTCATGAATAGCGGTAATAAAGACTACCGCCGTATCAATGAAGATCACTTCGTCGTAGAGTATCAGAGTAGTCTTACAGCCAAAATCAATGATAAAAAACAAAAATACGAATGGGAAGAAGGCAAAGACCTCCTATTTATCTGGTACAACTATGCATATGCAGAATATAAAAAAGGATGTAGCGAGCAGCGCATCAGCCGAGTACTGACCAAGCCGACTATGAAAAAATATCTAGAAAAATCTCCTGGATACTTAGGAGAGACAAACAGCAAACGGCTCAATGGAAAAGCACAGCGATGTCTAGTCTTTGACATAAGCCAGCTCAGCGACTATAGTTTTGGCTACAAAGAAAGCGTACAAGATTCTATCAAAGCACAGGGAGAATGGCATAGTAAAAACCCACCAGACGCAGGAATGGAAGCCCAAGATCCCAATCAGAAATCAATACCATTTTAATCACACATAAATCATAACACATGAATAATCTCATACATAGAAAAAGCTACAGCAAGATCACGCAGACCGGTAAGGTACCGATAGAGATCATCACCTACCACCTAGCAGACCAATCAGAATGGATAATATTCTTTCACCTTAATTAAATAACAAAAACAATGGATACTAAAAAAATTGAAAAGCTCACAAAAGAAGCAAAAGAAACAATGAACAACCTCGCCAATGGCGAAATCATCGTCTTACTAGACGAGCTCAAGAAATCTGCAAAATCTATCATATCCGGTAGATTCAAGAAAGCCGCAGAAGAAATGGACGACCTCGAGCGATGCCTAGAGATCCTCTCCACCTCAGAAATACCCCAAGGGTCCAACTTCACTTTTGATGAGTGACCCCATAATTGCTCAATTAGCTAATTAATCAATTATCAAATTAACTCATTATCAAATTACCAAATTACCTAATTATCAAATCACCTAATTAACCCACCATGAAAATAAAAACACCACTACAATGGCCCGACAACGAACCACGGTCACCAAGAAAAAAAACGGCAATAAAAAAACAAAGCTACTTCCATGCTATCTACCAGCTACGAGAAGAAGTGAAAAAATCAAAGATGAGAAACGCCGTACTCACCTCCAGTGTCATCACAGATCAAGACATGAATATCACGGGACTACACCGTGGTGACGCT
>JAOXNT010145658.1:0-10170 GCA_028565815.1 Cletocamptus dominicanus | reverse complement strand
TGAAGTGGGCGATAGAGAATGGTTGCCCTGCGGGTAATTTGATCTGCTCCCATGCAGCACAAGGAGGACATATCGAGGTCTTGAAGTGGCTCAAGGAGAATAACTGCCCGTGGGATGAGCAGACTTGTACTTATGCGGCTAGAGCAGGAAAACTCGAGGTCTTGAAGTGGGCATTGGAGAATGGCTGTCCGTGTGATTTAGATGAGTGTCTCAAGGAGACAAGAAATAGAGAAGTCTCTCTATGGATAAAAGAACAGTTGTAAAAACTCCTGGAGCTATTCTCGTCATCCAAGCACGTAACTACTCTCGCGTGAACTGTTCACAAATCTCCAACTTTCAGATAGATTTACACAAATACCAAAATCGAACAAATCTGTAGATTCATTAGAAACTTGTAGAAAGCTTGTCCACTAGGCAAAGGTGGACAGCGTGATACCTGTTCTCCTCTTTCCGGTGCCGGATGTTATCTTCGCAAAAACTATGCAAATTGAGATATTCAACTTCCAGTGTTACGAGAAGAAGATCATAACGTTCGAGAACGATTTCACTATCCTGACAGGGGAAAGCGGGAAAGGCAAGACCACGATCTTCAGGGCGATCTCTTGGTGTCTGTACAAGAGACCTTCCAAGGGCTTCAAAGGTCCGCTGAAGAGAAACACCAAGGTTTCCATATCTACCGATGACTTCACAGTCAGAAGGTCTTCTTCTCCCGCTGATCTAGAACTTGTGACCTTGACTGGTACGTATTCTGGTAAATCTGCACAGAAGAAGATCGAGAGCATGTTCGGGAAATACGAGACTTGGACGGCCTGCTGTTACATGAGACAGGGAAATCCCAACGTCTTCCTGACGATGCCACAGTCTACTCGCTCAAAGATAATCGACGATCTTCTCCACCAATCTGTAGATATTAGCTCGTTCATGAAGAAGCTCAGGCGTGACGCGAAGGAGTATGGACGCGACATCCTCGTGCTTAAGACAGAGCTCTCGTGCGCTGAAGACCTTCTCGCTAAGCAACCAAGAGGAGATCCTTCCAAGGTACTCGAACGGAAGCCTGAGGGATCCCTCGAGGATGCTCGCAAGAAGTTGAGGATCGCCAGGGATATTGCCACCAAGAGAGAAACTCTTCTCGCGTTGGTCGAAGAACTCCCACAGATTTCGAGACCTCTTCCCGACAAGGTGATAGAAGAGATCGAGAAGTTCAGACAGCTGGATATCCCGGACGACCTTGAAGAGCAGTGGGATGCCTACGAAGCTCAGAAGTACAGCCTGCGAGACTATCAAGAGTTCTTGAACTCAGCGAGACTTCTGCGCGACTTCTTCGTTGAGCAGTTCCCTGATGGTTTAGTCGCCGTCCAAAGACCGAGAGGTTCTCTCTCACAGGCGAAGAGAGCTCTAGATCAAGCAAAGGATGCGAACATCAAGAGGACTACTCTTCTCGGCATGTTACGCGATCTTCCTGAAGTTTCACATCCTCTTGATGATCATGAGGTGGAGGAGATAAAGAAGGTCGAGAAGTCTAAGCAGCGCCTGGAATACCTTACCGGCATCAGGGAGCGCCTCTCAAGTCTCGACGGTGAATCACTCCAAGATCTCAACAGGCGACTAGAAGATCTTGACATGTTGGAGTCGGTGGGTATGCCAGAGCCTCCGAGCTTCACAGAGGTAGACCTGCACTACTGGAGGCGATATGAAGAGCTCTCGTCCAAGATAGAGGACCCTCACGAGCTCCTCGAGAAGGCCTTGGCCTGGGAGAACAGAGCCAAGAAGCCGCTCACTTGCCCGTCCTGCAACAAAGAACTGTCGCTCGAGAAAGGCTCCCTGATTTCCAAGCGTCATGTCCACGAAGATCCTGGAGTTTCGTCGAAGGAGTGCAGAGAACTTATGGACTTGCGAAAACCTCCGATGTCTTGTGACGAAGCCGAGGAGACTTTGAGAAAGTGGAAGCTCGTGTCTCACATAAGCGTGACGGACGACAGAGAAGAACTCCTCAGCAAGATCGAGACGATGAGATCCTTGAACATGCAGTTCGTCAACCTTTCCTCCATCGACGAGGAGATCTCTTCTCTGTCTGTCGAGAGATTCGTACCGGAAGACTTCGACTACAAGCTCTACAAGCGATACAACCAGATCAAGCGACAAAGGGAGGAGATCTTCTCAAAGTTGCCAGAAGAAGTAGATGTGAATGCAGCCGCCAAACACTACAGCGACTGGAAACTCTACTCGGCGTACGAAGACTTCAGCGAGAGAAGGAGAGCTTTGACCAGGAGCAGAGTAGATCTCGACCTGGACTCTTTGGAGGGAGACTTCCTCGAGG
This sequence comes from Cletocamptus dominicanus, assembly GCA_028565815.1. Classification (NCBI taxonomy): domain Eukaryota; kingdom Metazoa; phylum Arthropoda; class Copepoda; order Harpacticoida; family Cletodidae; genus Cletocamptus; species Cletocamptus dominicanus. The sequence goes on along the minus strand of JAOXNT010145658.1, from coordinate 7,853 downwards.
CCATTGAGCTCCTGATATGTGAGGCGGACAAGAAGATCTCCACGTTGAGGACAAGACCGTCACTTCCTCGTTCAATCGCGAAGTCTAGACCTGTCGATATCCCTGAAGACTTCGACTACGAGCTTTACAAGGAGCACAACCGGATAAAGAGACGAAGAGATGAGATCTTCTCGAAGTTGCCAAAGTCTGTTGATCTCGACAAGGCCTCCGAGAACTACAAGGCCTGGCAGGTTTACTCGTCCATGCTTGAGAAGCACAAGATCACCGAGAAGATAAAGTTCCTCGCAGCTAAGATAGCCGAGAAAGAGAAGACTGTCGAGTCGATCAATACTCTTCTGGTCTCCACGAGAGCTCTCACGGAGAGAACGAGCAGACTATTCTTCTCGTCGATCCTCATCGGGACCAACAGTCTCATCGAGAAACTGTTCAATTATCCGGTGGAACTTCACATAGACGCCGAGAGCTTCAGCATAAGGATCAAGGGAAGAGACGCAAGCATAGATTCTCTCTCTGGCGGAGAACTGAACAGGATATCAATCTGCCTGATGTTGACATTGTCTTCTTGGCGCTCCAATTTCCCTCTCCTAATAGACGAGAGCATTGACAACATCCACAAGAGCGCCAGAGAAGTGGTCCTCCAAGAGCTATCCCGCCAGAAGTCCATACTGATATCGCACAACATAGAAAGTTCATCTCTCGTCGATTTCGAGGAACACAAACTGTGACCTGTTACAGGCTAAAAATGAACATTTGGCAAACTAATGAACCGAATGACAACTGCGACACTTCAGAAACTTCTAGCATGAACGGCTGTATGACCGGGACTTGTGGAATGACTGGGATGAACGGCTGCGCTACAGGGAGCATGAACGGTTGCATGACGGGGACTTGTGGCACGGGTACTTGGACGAGGAATCACAGACTTATGCTGACTGACAATTTCGACCATGTCCTCCAACAGGTGCAATCTCTCCCGAAGTATGTGGACAGGGCAACCATCGTCGTCCCGAATGACTCGAAGATAAACCATGGGGAGATTTGTGACTGTGAATGCCGAGATACTTGCGAGAGCTCCTGCAGGGATGACCCGATCGACATCACCAACTGCAGCCCATGTGACGAGGTGTTGCTGAGCGGTCAACTTTGTGGTCTTAGTTCTGTGCATCTGTCGAACTTGACCCTGTGCAATTTCAAGGTGAGCACGGGAAGTAACAACTCCTGTGAGCACTGGGAGATGAGGCACAATCACTTCGTTGGCAGCGGTAACATGATAAGAGTAGTTGGTAACAGGCTCAACTTTGTCGAGAACACGCTAGATATAAAGGTTAGCGGCGAACACTTCATCGAGAACTTGGGAGATGCGGTGGTCTGCCGCAACAAAGGAACTGTGGAACTGTTGAGCAACATGAAGCACGGCAACAAGTTCTTCACTCTCTCGCACAGCAAGATAAGCCACGAGGATAACAGGCTCACTTTCAAGAGCAGAGAGAACTTGGTCGCGTTTGCCACCGTTAGATCAACAGAGAGCTACCACATCGACAATGTCTACAAGAGCGACGATGACATCACCTTCCACTCTGTCGTCCGACCTGTAGAACCTCTCAACAACTGCTGCCACTTATGCGAGGTGAAATACACGAAGACCTCTCAATGTTGCGCGAGCCACACAGGTATAGACAACAAGTATCTGGGTCACGGTCTTGTCCTGAGCGGATATGGAAGAACTTCGCTGTCCGATTACCACGATGTGGACGCACTAGCGAGAGGCAGCTTCACCTGTCCTTCTGAGGGACCAGAAATAGATACCGTGCTTCGAATGATGAGCCACACAGGGATCTACAACTCTTCTTCGTCACCGGTCAAGTTCACTGTCAATGGCCACAGAGTCTTCGCTGAGATCATCAACTCCTCCGTGAAGGCAAACTCGTCCGGGAAAGTCATCGATCTCACCGCAGAAGAAGAATCCTCGTTCGTGGGCTCCTTCTCGGCGTCAACGATCGCGGGATCTGGAGCAAACGAGCCTAAACTTCTCGGTCTCTCTGGAGAAGCGGTGACAGTCCAATATGAGGGAGATTTCTCCTTGATAGTTGGAGCGGTTCTTGGAGATTTCCCTGTGGCACCAGAGGATGATCCGATAGATTTCACCATCTCCGAGTGCTAAAAAGGCGGGACTTTTTACAATTCTACCGGATTTCCTCTCTCGTCCTCATACCTCAAGAACATCGACTCGTTTCTCCCGGTCATCGTCACGGAGAATACTCCCTGTCGACTTGAAGGTCTCACGAGGAGCTGATATTCTTGTGCCGGGCCTTCGACAGGTTTCCCGTCGAGGTCTCTGAAGGAAATCTCACCAGTTCGCGTGTCGAGGAGTTTGAACCCGACGAATCCCTTGACCAGCTTGCTCACGCCCAACCTGAAGAAACCGCCGAAAGACCTGACTTCTATGTTCCTGCCCTCGAAGAAGTACCGGACAGGTGTCTCTGAGAAGGGATGCAAGATTTCCAAGAAGGCACGATCAACATCGACTTGGAGTTTCACCGTCTCACTCCACGAGAAGACTGATCTCAACGAGAAGTCTCTCAAAGAACCCTTGCCAAACCAGACGAAGGCTATCCCGAAGGTTCTTGTCGCTATAAGGTCGTAGTCTATCTCGAACGTGTCCGTAAACTTGTCGGAGGCTTTCACACTTCTCGAAAGAGTGGACTGCACGATGTAGTTGCCTTTCTCGGCCGGGTGTAGAATCCTTCCTCCGGCACATACTGCTAGATGGAGTGAGATATCTCCCTCGGTTTCGAACGAGAGCAAGAAGAAGACCTTCTCACACTTCTGGCACGGAGGCAAAGGGAATGTCACAAATGCGTCAGACATCAATCCCTTGGACTGGGGGAACTTCAAACCAGTGGCAGAGAAAGAGATCGGAGTGAAAGTCGACCGTAGACCTTGTGGAACTATGGAACTCCTCAGAGGTTTGCACTTGAGGGGCTCGAGGACTTGCTCATCTATGCCGAACGAGAACATGTGAGAAGACTCGTCTCGCTTGTGGAAATCGCAGAGATCTTCGACCGACACTTCTACATCATCACCGAGCATTTGTGCAGTGCCCTTGTAACCTCTCCTGGTCTTCTCGTAAGAAGTCAGTACCTCGTCAATGAGCTCGTCAGGCCTGAAGACATCTGCTAGTTTCAACATGTTTTGAGTATTGTAAAAATGGAACCGCGTCCTGGAGAAAGTGAAACGGTAGAGAAGTTGTTGCGTGCCAACCCCAGGAAGACTGTCATGGAGATAGTCCAGTTGACGGGAATATCAAGGCACGATGTCAAGAGGATTCTCAAGAATCCCGAGTTCACTTCGGAGATACAAGATGATGTAACGATGTTATGGAGTGTCGCTGGTAATATGACTGATGATTGCTCCAAGAGAGACTTTGTCGTGATAGATCTCGATAACATGCCGAACGTTTTCGCCAAGAGACTGGAAGATCTGGAGGACGGCGAAGATTTCACTCTCCTGGCTTATTGTGGGAGAGCATTCAACACATCGAAGGAGCCGTTCGTCAATTTCCTCACGAAGAGCATCGAAGGCAAACAGGTGGCTGTCATACAATCCGAGATCACAGGCAGAGATGCCGCTGATATTCTCGCGATCAGGGATATCTCTGTGCTTGTACACGAGAAGAAGATCGACAACTTGACCATCTACAGCCGCGACAAGATATTCCAGACCTTTGCAAAGCTAGTGAACTGTCACGTGGAAGTCCTCGATGAACAATCGATATGGTGATAAAAAGCCATGGAGCCCTCAGTGGTTGTGGCAACAGTGTTTTTCTTCACCTGGATACTCTTGTTGATCTTCTTCTACCCGTACAAATCGCCATACTCTTCGCTTGTCGCTCTTATTCCAGTCGCTGTAATCCTGATAAACTTGTCGAACCGAGGAGAAGAGAACTCAGAAGTCGACGATACCATGTTCAGCTCGAGCTCCGTGTCTGTAGTTCTTGTTGCTCTGAGTCTCCTCGTCGGGATAAGGAAGGAAGTCATAGACAAGCGGTTCACTACCATTCTACTGTTCGGTTTACTCTTCGCGGTCTTGAGCACTATCGACGCCTGGGTAGACAGGAAATATCTCCAGGCACTCAAGGAAGCCAGGTCCTCGTGTGAAGCTATAGGCCTGTCTCTCTTCCTGATAGGACTTTTTGAGTACTTCCACAACATCTGATGAGCGAGAAGTCTCACGGCATCGAATGAACGAGAAGTCTCACGATATCTCGAGGAACCAGAAAAAGTCTCACGATATCTCGAGGAACTTGTCGAGCGAGAGTTGCATGATTCTCTTCTCATTACCTTGCCACCCTCCAAATCTCGCCACAAAGCTTGGAATGATCGCTGAGAGGTTCTCCATGCTTCCCGCGTTAGACGAGAAAATCCCCTTGTGCTCTTCTGCGTAGAGGCTTAGCATGCCGTACACTATATTCGCCGCCTCTTCAGTTATCACCAGGTCCATGTCGACTAGTTTCTGGCAGAGTATCCAAGCGAGCGTCTTGATGTCGTGAGGTTTCAGTATTATCTTGTTGTTGAATCTCCTCGAGAGTCCTTCGTTTTCCGCGAGAAACTCTCGCTTGCATTCTCTCTCGTATCCGGCACCTACAACGTAGACTGCTCCGGACAACTTCTCCATCCAGGCGACCAAGATCGAGATGTTGGAGCCTTTGTGATCAGTGAAAGGACTCTTGCCGCCGCCAAACTTGTAGATCTCGTCAGCGAACACGAAGCCACCCATTCCTTTGACGAGTGAGTTGCGGATGTTGATCTCTGAGCCGTTCACATATGTGGAGCCGATAGATCCCGTGTCGAGGCAAACGAGAGTTTCCTTCATGGTGAACCTGCAGATGTAGAAGAAGCGCGCTATTAGCTCGGCTGTGGTCGTCTTACCGACTCCATTAGGGCCCATGAGCAGGAAATTGGTGAAGCCTTCCGTTAGAGTGGAAGGAGTCGTGCAGAAGCCTATGAATATGTCGGCGAGAAGATCCACGATCTCTCCTCTAGTCTCCTTCTGCTCGTCGAGGAAAGCCCTGATCTTGGTGAGAGTCTTGTCGCAATCATCGAAGGACTGCTTCTCCCAGAACTTTATCGCCGCTTTGCAGATGGGGATGTGATTGACTCTCGAACTATCTCCCGGACTGATTGTCATTATGTTCTTGTAGAGGAATATCTTGTTCTCGCGGTGTTGTTCGAGCGCGTCTCTATATCTCCGAGCAATATCTGGACTCCTCATCAGCTCGAGCGAATTGGGAAGCTCTTCTATCTTGACGTCCGACAGATGTATATCTCTTTGTCTGAGACGATCGATACCGAAGTTGATACGCTTGCGCTTCTTCCTCTTGGGAGGTCTAGGAGGCGCTTCTTGTACCTCTTCGGATGGTTTTCTGCTGAAGAAATACATCAACAGCACGGTCGCGAAGAGAAACACCAGAGTTATTATATTCTCTCGCATTTTTATCAGGATAGCGTGTGCAGAATCAGTTGAGCAACCTTGAAATGGACGGGGTTACTGTTCCCTCGATGTTGTCGACGCTGTAGATGTACTTCCAAGGCTCGTCATTCTTGATGATGATGTCGAGATGATTGTATTTGAGCTTGGCGGACAACACTCCTCTCTCGTAAAGGTACAACTGTGCTTTGGCGAAGATGTGGAAATTGCCCTGGACGAAGATCTTCACGTGGCCTTTGTTGCCCGGCCTATCTACTCTTCCGAGCAATTGCAGGAAACTATTGTACTTGATCCGCCCGAAGATGAAGATGTTGTCCGCGAACTGGAGATTATGCCCGAATATCTCAGTTCCATGTGACAGAGCAACGCAGAAAGTTCTCCCGGCATTGTAGGCCTTGTTTATCCTGGCGTACTCTTGTGTTCGACCATCGTCCAGGCAGAAGCAGTGATTATTTCCCATGGTCTCGTAGAAGGTCCTCGCCTCTTCTGGATTCTCGAACGAGACCAAGCTTATTTCGTCAGGAGGAATCTCGTCAGGATCAGAGAAGATCGACAAGGTGAACCTGGCATGCGAGAACGTGACATCTGAGGAGAGCGAGATGTCACAAGAACTCTGAGCCTTCATAAATGCGAGGTAAGGAGTCCTCTTGGCTTTCTTGGACATCGAGTACTCGTCGTAGATGAGGAAGTATCTGTCGTCTGGCTTGACTTGGCCTCTCTTTCCCTGTAGGATTATCGGGAAATCTCTCGTCTTTGTCATCTTGTTCGTGTAGCCAGATCTCTTGTTGCAGAACACTTGGCTCTCGTCTGGATTGCGGTTGTACAGGCCAACTTCTTCCAGTTTGCCGATATAGACACCCAACATATTCTTCGGCACGAGGACTTCGAGAAACATGCCTCTCCTGTAGAAGTAGATTATCGACTCGAGGAGAAGTGTAGTCTTGCCACTACCGCATACACCACCGATGTGCAGATTTGACGAGAAGTCCACTTCTCTGATCGCTTTCATTGCTTCTCCTTGTGGGAAAGTCAGAGAAGGCACGAGCTCCGCGTGGAAGTATTGGTCGAACACTTGTCTCCACAGATCACTCGATTGCAACTCGTGCCGCATAACCGAACAAGTCCTCGACACATTGTACAGGTCCTTCCGATCGATGAGAGACGACTCGTACATTTTGGCATAGATATCGACTCTGAGCATTTTTGCTAATCTTCCGCCAGAGATTCGTGTCCGTCAGGGAAGATTCTCGTGTAAGTCGGTCCTCCGATCTTGATCTGTCTGTTGGTCTTCGGATTGCGAATGTATCCCGGTTTCAGAACATTTCTACGAGTCGGATTGCAGTACTTGTCAGCTCCTGCCGCATGTCGAAGCGTGAGTTTGCTCGTCTTCTTCCAGTCGTGCCCAGTAGCTTTCGAGGACATGATGTACAGATCCCCGCCGTTCAAAGTCACGGTGAGCTGACCTCCTACTTGCTCACTTCTCTCGTACCATCTATAGCACAGAGGCATCGAAGCTCCGAGTCTGAGACCTACTACTATGCGCCTTTCCGCGTCACCATGGTATCCTATACCGTTCTTGTTCACGTCCGAGTACAAGTTGCCCTCTGCTAACAAGTCAACATCTGGCCCGCCAAACACAGACAACAGCTTCTCAACTCTGTGCTTCATCTCAGTGAGAAGCGGGACTCTCTCGAATTCGATACATGTGCTCTTCCCTTCGTCAAAGTCTGCTGTCTGCGATACAGGACCGAAGCACATGTTGTGCCTGGCATTCTTGTTGACGACCCTACCATGCCTTCTCGAGAAGAACTTGCTATCGTAGACGAGTCCTTCTTGCTCGCGTAGCATCTCTTCATGGTTCTCACAGAAGTTCCTCAACACAAGAAGTCCGGCTTCTTCACCTCCGTCGATAAGGTCGTTAAGGTTGTAATATTCTCCGCCATACTCAGACTCTATCTCGAGCAAGGTCGAGCAACCCACGCCAAAGTCTAGCTTCTGCCCGAAAGACTCCATGTTCGGGTCACTCTCTGCGACTTCTCCAAACGTGATGGTGTACGTGGTCATTTTTGCAAAAAGCCCGGGAAGAAAAAGAATGAGAGATGTCTTCTTGAGCACGCTTGTGACGATGACAGTGCTGCTCTGCTTCACCCTCTACAAGCTCCTCACGATACCGAAGGCTAAGGCTGAGAAGCGGTATCCCGATATTCCAGTCGGTTCCATGATCTTGACGAACTATGAAGGCATGAGCGCCAAGATTGTGTCATGCTTCACGAGTAGCCCGTGGAATCACGTTGCGGTAGTTGGAGATGGCGTGGTGTACGAGACGAGGAGTTCTGGAGTCGTGAAGACAAGCCTGGCAAAGTGGT
>JAOXNT010145436.1:0-10190 GCA_028565815.1 Cletocamptus dominicanus | reverse complement strand
ATACAGCTCCTAAGACCTGTTAGGTTATGGTCAGGTGTTAATTGAAATGGTTTAAGTGCATCGCATATTTTAGGACGTGTAGCTTGGACTTGACAGAGTGGAGTTACATCTTGAGGTGCTCTAGATGCTCTTCTGAGTATATCCAATATTCGTAAATTGATGTCACTCCTCCTTGTAAAATAATAATCTAGCTTACTTTGAAATTTGTTCAGCTGTTCCTCATTTTCCTTGTCATCCATGTCTAAATTGTTAACCAGCTCACTGATGAAATCTTCCACCTTTCAGGAGGATTCCTTGAATTTGTTATGAGCATCTTCTAACTGCTTGATACTGTCTCTCTGCCTTGTGAGGTCTCTCCTTGACAAAAGCCTTCAAAAAGCTTTGGAGGGTTTCAGCAAAGTAGTTGGCATTCATAAGAGTCCCTAGTTTTTTTGTTTTCCTCAACCATTTGTGTTTTCCTCAATTCACTCTCCTTGGTTTGATTGGAGCTGGATATTCTTTGAGAAGCCATTGCTCTGATTGATTTTTAGTTTCAGGAGTGTAAAAAGATACCATGGATTCATCCATCATTACCTCTATAGGTTTATGCCCTCTCCGAGTTGACAAAATATTTTTTTGCAGACATTTGCAACATGAACTCACTCCTGTTTTTGGTCATCAGACAGTTTTGGGACCAAACAGGCAGATTTCTTTGAGAGCCCAAGGTCATCATGTACAATGTTAAACACAGTTCCTTTTGCAATTTCAAACTTGTCAGCAATCTCCTAGAGGCTTTAATGTCAGAATTGGGTCAAAAAGTCCCTCACCTTTTCCACCAAGTCCATGATTCTTGTGTGCTTGGGACTGAGGTGCCATTTATCCTCAGGGCCCTCCCGAGCCTTTACCTTGACCATGATATGCTGAATTGACCTTAGCAAAAGTGCCTTTTTCTCATGGGCCACATCAGCTATTTCTTTGATCACCTTGGCGGTCTTGCTGGCCTTGGCAAGATCAACAATGCTCTCTAGTCATTCAGAATGGGATGTTGAGAATTACTGAAGCAAAAGCCTCTTTTGCTCAGTTTAAGCTTCACATTTGAAATAAAGTATCCCCATTTTATTGTAAAGTATATTTTTATTAAAAAAGTCTTATAAAATAACTCTTGATTAAAAAGTCAAAACTCAAGTGTCATTTGTTTTTGACCGCACCTTGTAATTTGAGCCAATAAAGCAAGAAAAGTGGTTTAAAATATTTTTAATTTTCAGGTTCCAAAATAACTTACCAGTTAAACCAAGGTGTGATTTATTTTCTTGTATGCAAGGAGGGCTCATTGCCAGAAACGAATCTCCAGGGTCATGTTCACTTTCTGGAGACATGAAAGTTGCATTTTGAAGGTGAAAAGAATTCCCTAACAAGTTAATTGGAAAATTAAGTTTTTCATCGAAAGAAATTGCTATAATTTCATACAAATATCTTTTTCATCAGGAGAAGTTTTCAAAAGAAATTCTAATTCACTATTTTCATCCTCGTAACATAATCCAGGTAAATTAGTTGGAATTGCAGAGGTATTATCATTTTTCATATTTATGCAAATAATCATCTTATGAAATTCTAAAAGATCCTCTCCAGAAAGCTTCTCAATATAATTTGATGGTATCCAGCCACGTCGACCATCAAGAAGCTCGCCAAAGTTATATCCATCCTATATGAAAAATGAAGGGTCCAGAAAATCATTTCATTTCAGCCTTTATTAATTACCTCATCAGGGCCACTCCAAATAAGAATATAATCACCTCGACTCAATGGTAGCTCATGCTCGGGATCCTCATTTAAGGATTGTAAAAAAGGATCATATGAATATCTAAAAGAATAATCTTTTCTATTTTGCCATAATTCTTCTTTTAATCAAGTGGCTAAAAACCTTGCTAAATACACATGACACCTTCCTTTGCCAGGAACATCAAGCATGTCGACCATATTTTCAGAACTATCATCCGGAAAATGTATTGGAAAAAGTTCTTGGTCTATTTTTAGTCAAATGATAGGTAGAGAAAAAGAGCAGCTCAATATATCAACTCAATTAGCACCTGCGTTCAGAGTTGGTGAGAAATACGTGTTTTTCTTTAGAAATTCCGTGGGGTTAACTTCATTACCAATTTCATCCCCACAAATATCTTTCTCTGTTGAAGGAGTTGAGAAGATTGATATAAAGTTTGATTTGTCCTCTATGAAATAAGGAGCAATTGAAACACAGAAAAAGTATACAATCATTGACTTAACCTGCATATTCATTGGAAAAATAAATCGGGGATAAAGTATCATCACAACTTTCAAGGAACACATGAGTTTTAGTAGTCTTGTCTGGTTGGAAAATGAATTCATTATTGTTAAATGAGTCTAAAGAAAGGAATGAAGCTTTAGTTTAAATGTTGAAAATTAGGAACAATTCATAACAATTCCGTTACTATATGTTCTGTGTGAGAGTTTTTTTTTTATGTTTTTTTTTGACAGAATGTATCTAATTAATCCTGTCAAACCACTGCAGAAAAAAAACAGAAATGACTAAAAAAAGTAAAACGTTTCTTCATGTTCCGTGCCTGTTTTCTAATATACACATACACACATTTTTTACATGTATAATTACACTTTTTTGAGTTTAAAACACTTGCATTAACATCGATCAATTTTACAAGTGAACAAAAGTATTTTTAACTCTTGTCTAACTAAGGTTATCACAACAAACGTATGCAAAAGTGAATATTAGTGATTAGTTCATGTTTTGATGAAAAAGTACTTTGACGATTTAAAAAACTTTGAAAACGTACATTTGCACCCAGATTTAAAACAAGGACCTCATAAAAATCCCCTTGCCTTAACTACCTCGGCTTCTGAGCTCTCTTGTATGATGAACACCTAATGCAAAGGAAATTGAGAAGGAAAAAAAAATAAGATAAAATTTTAAAGCCAAGAGTGAAAACAAAACATTTGTAACTTTCACATGCTAATATATCGCCATTGAGGCAAAATTCAAGGTAAATGCAATTTTAAGGATCGTCTTGGAATAAAAAAGGAATCTGAATCTCCAATCTTGTCCAAATATTTCCCAATCGACGTTAAAGCAAGGTTTATTTAGACGGTTTTGGTTGCAAGACATGGCTCCAGACGGACATGAACCTTTGAATGGCCCTTCCTTGGGGACACAGCGGCCTTGAAGTCTGAAGGCATGGTCTTGTGACCAAATGGTCTAATGTACATTATTAAACATTTTTAATAGTTTTTTTTTAAATATTTATTTAAAATATTTATTTATTTTTTTTATGAAGGTAAAAATGAAATATGAAAATAATAGTTGTAGGTAGTGAAATCAAAGTTTAAAATGGAATTTAATTATTATTTATTCCATACAAAAAAAAATTACTTTTTATCACAAGGGAAACCTTGCACCCCAAGTGCTTCTAAAAAGAGGACATCTTAAGAAGATTACAAGAGGCCAAGGCAGATGAAAGGATAAGTTCCTTGAAAAGTTTTTGTTAAATGGACATAAACTTCCCCAATGTTCTTCTGGAGGATCCTGAAACCACTGACTCAGTTCAAGAGCAAAACCAAGTTTTTTCTAGAGCAGCTAGACCAGCGCTGACCCAGTTCTGGCTTCTAAGAATGTTACAGTTGATGTTGAGAGATCATTCTTAAAATAAAATGACATCAGATTGTCAATTTAATTGTATCTATACTGACCAAAGGCAAAGATTCAAAGAGGAAAGTTTGGAGAAAATTTTAATATGTAACTTTTTTATCAAATATAAGTACTAAGCAATGTCTAATAAATTGTTTGGCTCTAGCTGTGCTGACTGAATTCTAGGAATAATCAAAAAATGCAGTGCATTGAAAGGGGTCACTCACAAATTTTTAAAAGCCCCATTGTTTTTGTAAAAAAAAGAGAAAAAGGGTGATAAAATGGCAAAATACAAATATTATTTCTTTTTCTTTTCAAAATTCAGAAATTATGTGAAAAATAATTTTCACTTATTAATAGTAATCTACTTTTTTCCACACCCTAATGATCACAAACAGCTCCCCCCCCATATCTGGTCATCCTATTTGGTTGTCTCTGAACACACCCATGACACTTAATGTCTTGACTCTAATAAAAGTTTTGTACGTTCTGCATCTGATGAACACTTAAACAGTGTCATTGATATTGTGAGGAAGTCTCAGCCAAAAGCATTGCAAGATCATGACTGAGTTTGTCACTCAGTTGTCAGACCAGGGTGTGGAAATGGAAAGGTTTCTGGCCATTGATGAGTTCATCAATGCCACTGGCAATTGGATAACTGCCTCAAAATGAGGGAGTAAATCCATAGCTTATTCAGTTCTGGAGCAAGATGAGGTCATCTTATATATTGGCACTCTGGTTAGACTGACTTTCATCAGGGGAACACTTCCTGTTTTTTGTCAGGGTTAATTGGCATTTTTATGCATCAACTGCCAGATGATAATGTGGAGGTCAATGATCTGAGGCTTTTGCTTTGTCTTGTAACTCTAGATCAGTTTGACATGAAGGTAGTGCCAGGCAGAAGGTCTGCTTAGGAGACTCACAGAAGGGTTCATAGAATCAAGGCTTAGAGAGGCTGATTTGTAAGAATCATATATCATATTTTATCACAATGGGAGTTGCACAGTATCAGCATTTGCATATCTGTTACAGGTGGTCTCTGGGAGTAAGGTTGCTCATTGGTCAAAGATGAAGCAGAAAGCGGTATACAAGCAGAGAAAGATTGTTGCAGGCAAGGCCATGCAGAAAAGAGGTGCATTGGGAGGCTGTGTCAGACAATCTCTTGAAAACCTTAAGAAGCTTGAGGAAACTTTGATTATAATGAGTCACAGGAAGTTTTGCGGATGATGTTACATTCCTCAACCAGGGTTAAATTATGGTCAGGCAACATTTGCTGGACATGGCAGAATTTTTCTTTCACACATTTCAAGCTGGTCAAAGCAGAATTGCCTTTCAGCCAATGGGATGTTACAATTGCAATAATGTAGGCTTCAAAAGAAATAATTGTCCACCACTAAAGAAGTAAATACATGCCAAGAACTTAATAAAAAAATGTGCAATAAATTAATTCATTTTCAATAGGGAGTTGTGGAGGACTTTAATGTCAATAGCTTAGATGATTTTGATCATGGCATCAAAGATGCAAAAGGGTTCAAAAGCTTCAAATCAGGACAGATTCTGAATATTGTGGATTCTGGTCAGAGGAGTTGAAGGCTGACTCCTGGGTGAAGTTGGTGTTAGACATGGGTTACAGATTGCCTTTGCAGGCTAGGCCAGAAGCATACAGAAAGAAGAATAATTGGTCTTCCAGAATTTGTTTAGAATTCATGAGGGAGACAGTATCTCAGTGGGAGAAGTGCAGAGTTCTAATACAGGGTAAGAGCATGTAGTGGCTCCACTTACAGTGGCGGTAAAATAAGTCTCAAACAGAGAGGAGAAATTGGGACTTTGTTGGGAAGGGTCTCATTCAGTGAACCCACTTCTGAATAGGGAAAAGTTTTGCATCAACAGTTTGAAGGAAGTAGTGGAATTAATCAAGAAGGATGATTCAATGTTCACATATGACCTTACTTCAGCTTATTTTCACATGTAGATTGCACATGAATATCAGATCTTGTTAGGCTTTGCCATGCCAGACAAAACAGGGTCTGATAAGTTTTACCTATTCAATGTTCTCCCATTTGAACTTGGAACAGCTCCCAGATGTCTAGCAAGAATTACTAAGCCATTTGTTTCTTTTTTGAACAACAAGGGCATGAAAAATTCAATCTTTATTGATGATGGCATAGTGATTGCCAATTTGAGAGAAGAAGCTAACAAGGTTTTTTGAGCTGTTCATACAGACGATACAAAGAGCAGGATTCATATTGAATGCTGATGACTCAGACAAAGTCAGAGACATTTCTAAAGCGAAAAGATATTTGGGTTTCCTTCTGGATCATCATGGATTTTAAATTTTTAATATAATAGGCCCATTGGATTGGGTTAGACCTGGATGAGCTGCCAAATCCTATCAGTGCATCAAAAACAGATAAATTCCAATTTTTTCTGAGGCTGTTCCAACAAAATTTCAACTTCTACCTGACCATCCTTAACCCTTTATTAGATCACATTTTGTTGCAAACACAAATTTTCAGCTACAAATTATCAGACCACAGAGTTACCAGCCCCATTCCAACAGGTAACATCTTGACTTGGCCACATTTGATTGAAGCCACATACAGATACGGGAAAATTTGAACACTAGAACACTAAATGTCGCAGCCGTTTTACTCTTGAAGCAGAGCGCTAGTGCTACTTAATCAGGAGCTTGGAATACGTTAAAAAGATAATCTAACTAAGTGGGTTAGCCGGCAGCCGCCGATTGATCAATATCAGAAATTACACATGTTTTTAATTCTGGGATAAAAAGATTTTGCTAGTATAGGTTAGAAAACAGGCTTGAAAACACCGAGAATCGTTTTAATCAGTCATTACTGTTTTCTGCAACTTGCCAACCCATTGAAACGTTAAAAAATAACTATTGTTCAAAAATAAATTTCAAGGTACCTGTGCGAATGTCTGATTCAGTCAACTTGTCGGGATGGAAATCCTGAAAGTTTAAGGAGGCCTCGCCACCCTTTAAATTACCTTCACCTATATCCTGCTTGTATATTAATCATATGTAATTAAGGAAAAAAAAGGTGAAAGAAGTGTCAGACGGTGCAATAGTTTAAGCCTTTACCTCATATAATTGTGTAGGATTTTCACTGAAGTTATAGAAATAAGAGGCAACATCACTTTCAGAATAACTTTTTCCAGCCATCTTAAAAACAGCATTGATAAATAAGGCAACTATGCCTCAGAACAATTGTTGTTTTTCCTCATTCACTTATGAAGAAAGTTATAATAGGATGCCCAGAGTGAGAAGGTTTTCCATTCAATGGACCATTGTTGCCTTTCCTTAAGCGAGCAGAAAAGAAAGCTAAGATGCCTTATAGTGATATTGAACTTGTGAAAGTCATAGAAAAGCTCGTTTAACAAATGCTCCTTAACTAGAAATGCTTTAACGCGCAGCTTAAAAGTATTTGTGTCAAAAACGAGATCTTTGTTAGCACAATTCCAGTTTGCCTACTTAGACTGTCATGCTAGAAAAATAAAGAAACACAGTTTTCAGTTTTTTAACAAAATAATTTCAAGCCGACTCCATTAGGTTGCACGTTAAAGCGCGAAAAAATGCCATGTGTAAACGAAGTCTTAGTTTAGCCTGGTATTGCCCATTTCTACATTGGTTTTCGCGATTAAGCTGAAGAAACTCATAGGCACAATTTATGTTTGATCAAACGATAGACATACCAATCAAATATGCATTGCATTTAATTTAAATTTGAACATAATGCATTATTGCAGAAACCATGAGAGGAAAATAGTCTTAAATAAATTGAATAAGTAATGAAATAACATGCTGCACTATGGCAAGAAATCTTTCAAAAGACTCGATCTTCTTTTCTCTGCGATGTCAATTTGATTTTCTAGGTCTCCTCTGTCAGTAGATTCCGCGTGTTCTATTTTCCAGCTGAGATTTTCGATTTCTGCTTCCAACTGAGCTTGCTGGTACTCAAACTAAATGAACATAAAAAATAGTTCAGCATAAGAAACATGAAAATATGATGTGACAATGCGTCATGCTTTACCAAATCTTTTCTAGGACTTGATTCCATATAATAGGCAAATGGGTAAGTAAACTGCAAGGTATATCGGCATTTTGCCAAAAGAGAAGAAGCGTCCAACAAATATTGCCAATCGATCCATGTTCCACAGCCTTCCATAACTTTTTTAGAAATTTTCTCTTTGATTTTTTCGGTAGTTTGAGCCTCTAATTTCATGCTTTTAGCATGGTTTTCCCACTGTAAAAAAATTAAATAACTTGCAATTCTTTACAATTTTTTTTATGTATCACCCTTTCAAAATAGTGTAAATACTTCTTTAAAGCTTCTCTAGCTTGTGCATGAGCAGATTCATGCACAATATTGGGATTTTCTTTATAACGTGAGCATTCGTAGTATTCTGATCCATGAGATCTCCAATCCCCCAGACACATCCAGCAAAAATCATGCTTGCAATTAAAGCACTGCATGTGATTGCAACCACCATTTTTCTCGATACATATGTTGCATTTAGGGCACTAAAAAAATTATTAAATTTCCCTCGGTAAGCATTGTATTACAAGCAATTACATCTTTGGTGTGTGCTGATATGTAGTTTGCTGTCTCGCTGTCATCGGCACATTTAGTGAGCCATCTTTTAATAGTGTCGCAATTTGAAGGGGCATGATAGTCTCCACCGCACTGAAAACTGAAATAGTAACTAAATTTTTCTCAGAATATAGCTATATAAGGAAAGAATCATACCAAAACACTTTGCTGCAGGTGGAGCAAATGCACTTCTTCGCTTCGCTCTTTATCACCTTAATTATTACATTACAGTTTTGACCGGGACAAAAGCGCAAATACGGATGCAATCGAACGCTTTCTTGGAACGACAGAGTTTTATACTTTTGAAACAACGAGCAATCTCTAACATGTCTTTCAACAAAATCTTCTGAAACAAGCTCCTCACACTCACTAGACATGCAAGATATACCTAAAACACAAAGAAAAAATGTTCATAACATTGAGTAACTTGTCTGAAAATGAAAATGTCTTACTAATCGAGGACCCTCGTTCTATTTGATGTGCAATATAAGCTTCCCAACAAGGCTGACAAAAACTATGTCCGCAAGGTAGTGAGGAGAACTTCTTCAAAAGATTTAGATTAGCACAAACATCGCACATTAGATACGACGAGCAAGTCTTCTTTGTTACAGACTTGTCTATATTTGGCTCACGGGAGCTCAGAATTTTTAAAAGAACATCCGATTGATGAGACCACTTACTTTGAAGTAAAAGTTGCCTTGCTAAAGCTGGTCTCACCTAAAAAAATTATTACATGTAATTAATACATGAAAGTTTTATACAGAAAATATTACTTTCAACACAGAAATGGCAGAATCGACGATGTCCTGTAAAAATTTTTCGGCATCCTTTCGTGACAGACATTCAAAATAGAAGTATTCAGGATCATGATTGTTATTCAAGTGTGGGCTACTTTCGTGATCATCATCATGGCCTCCATGAAAACAGTAGTAATAATAGTCATAGTCGATGTCTTCCTCTTCTTCGTCTGTTTCTTGCACATTGATGTGAGGCACCGTTTGCTTTGCTTCCATTTTCACACTAATTTAAAATATGATCTATGTGAAATATGGTTCATAGTAACATTGATACTTGCTAACAAATAAGTACTGGACAGAAAAAATATTTATCAAGCCATAAAAATCTAAGCAAGGTCTCTATACTAAATAAGTATGTAGAATACAGGTAAAGACACAACGAAAACGCGCGGAACTTTGTAAGTAATGAGGTTGCGATACTTTTCACCATCCTATTGTAATCTTTAATACTTGAACATGAATAGTTATTTCACTTAACTCATGATAAACTTCCCAGTTACGAAAAATGATTAATGAACATTTAATTGACAAAAATAACAAAGAAATACAATAGAGTTCATTCTTAAGAATCATTAAGTTTAAATATGCCATCAAAGTCAAATTTAGCTCTTAAATGACCTCTTATCGTGGCCTTAAGCAAAGAGGTCACACACCAATAAAAATAGTATGAACACATAACAATTGCTTTCAATATTAATTTGAATGTTACACACAAGATATGATGCCTAATGCACATTAAAACCCATTACAAGCTGAAATTCCATTTTTTTTTAATTAATTTCTACTTTTGTCTTGCTTTTATCATGTATCGACGTTATCAGCATCAAAATTCAATTCATGATTTTTAGAAATATGCCCAATTTTTCAATGATTTATAGAGGTACAACAAATATTTGTGAAAAGTATTGCAACCTCATCAATGACAAAGTTCCGCTTTTTATCTTTTCGCCTATACCTGTGTTTCATTTACCTTGATACCAAAGGTCGACCGAGTTTGAACAGAACAGTTCTAACTTGACAAGTCCACTCTCCCTTCTATGGCAAGTTTAGGGATACACAAAATGACGTCACTTTGCACAGAAGAATTTTATCAAAAATTTTCATTGCACAAGCGTATTAGAAGCCTTC
>JAOXNT010145325.1:0-10193 GCA_028565815.1 Cletocamptus dominicanus | reverse complement strand
AGCATTGCTCAAGAAAAAGGATAAGAATCTCAAAGAAATTTCCTAAAAACACCTGCTAGAAGAGAAAAGAACAAGCAAGTGGCTTCTTTTCTTGGCATTTCGAACGCGCGTTGGAGAAGAAATCAGCGTTGAGATAATTGGTAGCCCGTATGCAAATTGTTCTAACACCTTCTCGCTCGGGGGCAGTAACAATTCCAGTTGTGCGCGGTAGACTAACCATGATGAGAGCAAAAAAGAGTTTTGTAATTGCTGCGCTTTTCTTGGGGGCATTTGCCTGCGGGGATGACAGCGGAAAAATGACAGATGGAGGGAATGGAGATGGGGGAAGTGCGCAAGCGACACTTGAGCTTTCGTTTGACAACCTTCCCGAACTTGGGCCTGATTTCGTTTACGAAGGCTGGCTTGTTGGTGGCGGTCAGGTGGTGACCACGGGGCGGTTCACGGTGACGAATGGCGTTCTTTCTGAGACATCCTTTCCAGTTAGTACCGATCCAAATGGCCAGGATTTCATTCTAACGATTGAACCAAACGTAAACGATGACCCGGATCCTACCGATATTCATATTGTGGCAGGTTCGATCTCAAACGATCAAGCGACGCTCAGCTCAAGCGCTAGCCAAGCGATTGGTACTGATTTTTCTTCAGCAAGCGGACAGTTTTTTGTTGCGACGCCAACTACGACCGATACGACGGATGAGAACCAAGGAATTTGGTTTATTGATGGGTCGATGACTCCCCCGGTAGCTGGTTTGACGTTGCCTGAGTTAGAGCCCGGCTGGGTATATGAGGGATGGGTTGTCGATATGACCGACCCGAATGCACCGGTTCCTGTATCGACTGGGCGCTTTACGAGCCCGGATGAAGCAGATGATAACCAGACCGGAGAAGGTTCCGATGCCGCTTCACCCGGTTTTCCGGGGCACGACTTTATTAGTCCGGCCAGGGTTTTGACTTCGAACTACGCGGCGGTGATCAGTGTCGAGCCCGAACCTGACGATAGCGCGGCGCCGTTTTTCCTCAAACCACTACAAGGATCCATCGCGGACATGGTTGGCGGAACCAATCCGCAGAACCTCAGCCGATCAGCAGATGCGTCCGAAGTGACTGGTTCAATTTCAGTTAACTGAAGAAAATAGGGATTGAAACACCTACGTGCCGGATGCGAGAAAAAGCTCGTGTTCGGCATTTTGTCATGGGTGGGGGAGTCGCGTTTTTTCTCGGGAGCTCTCGGAGACCATGCGTATGCAAGGCTGGTGCCATGCGGGCTTCGCATTGCAACTTAATGAGTACGAAAGCCGAAGTTTTTTTGTGGATCATTGCCTGGGCTGATCGAATCCTTCGTCGCAGAGACTAGAAGAGTCCGACGGAAAAGTGGAATGCGCCCACGGGCTCTGCAAGGTCCGTTCTTCGTGCTAGCAAAAAGCCGTAGTCGAATGCAATCGGTCCGAGTGGGGTCTGCAGTCGCAAGCCCACGCCAAGTGTGGGTCGCAGGTCTAGGTAGTTGGCTAGATTCGGATCGGCCCATAGGTTGCCAAGTTCGAAAAAGATACCGCCTCTTAACAACGACAAGATTGGAAAACGCAGTTCGGATCGAAGGACAAGAAAGGTGTCACCACCTTGGATCAGTGCAGCGCTATCGAACCGGCCTTCTTCGAGCAAACCCTCCGCGATGTCTTGAGGAATCATTGAGTCTTGAATGTAGCCCCGGATGGTAGATGCGCCGCCAAGGAAGAATTTTCGATTGGGGTAGGTCTGGCTCCTATCGTCCAAATGAAAGATGCGCCCCCCTTTGGCTTGCAACGCAAGGACGACGCTGGCGCCGATGGGAATATATCCGCCTAACACCAATTGAGTTCGCAAATGATGACTAAAGAAAGACCGCAGCTCTCCACCGCTTTCGACTTCTTCACTTTCGATAGTATGAGCCCATTCGTTGGCGATCGATATGAACGCGCCTCGCGTAGGATCAAAGGGTGAATCTCGAAAGTCTCCGGCGAGCCTTAGCTCGAGTGCGCCCAGACTGGTTTGACCTTCCGGGACGCGGAGAAGGCGTCGGAGTCGTGGGTCGTTGGTATTCTGAATGAGACTCTCGTAGTTATCATCATCCACAAGAAGAGTGACTTCATTCATTTCGAGATCAGAAGACAGAGAGGCCGAAAACCAGTTTCGCGGATTGTAGATAAATGTCAGGTCGACTTGGTTGTTGTCCAAGCCAAAGTTTCGCTCGTTTTCACGTTGGTTCCGGACACCGAAATTGATTTGAAAGTCGGGAATGCCAACATAGGGCAACGTGCAAGATCCACCGAGCTGTCGTTCCAATCGGTCGAGTACGCTGAGGCGCTCGTATCTTTCTTCGACGACAGAATCAAAGAAGAAAAACTGCCATGCGACAGTTGCACGAATCGAGCAATCGATCGCGAGGCCGAGCGCGTTGCGGTATGTATACTCCAAATCCACGCGCGCTCCTTGTCCAGTTGAAATACTTGCTCCCACATCGAATAGCTGCCGCGGTCGCTCACTTACCGTAATCAAAATAACTTTGTTGGCTTCTCTGAAGCCAGCATCCTGCACATCGATACGTACGCCGCGGAACTGACCCAGTTCCGTCACTCGGTTTTGTGCG
Organism: Cletocamptus dominicanus; assembly: GCA_028565815.1. Lineage (NCBI taxonomy): Eukaryota > Metazoa > Arthropoda > Copepoda > Harpacticoida > Cletodidae > Cletocamptus > Cletocamptus dominicanus. The sequence goes on along the minus strand of JAOXNT010145325.1, from coordinate 7,570 downwards.
TTTTCCAAAAGTTCGGGTGTGATGACTTGGCCAGGTCTTAGTTGGCTTGCTGCTTTGATTAGCGATTCGCGTGTGATGCTCTCCCCAATCACGTCGACATCAGAAATGCGTGTTCGGGGACCTTCAACGATTTCAAAAAGAACCTCAGCGTTCCATTGATCCTCGCTCAAATGGATCGAAGAATTGGTTCTCGCAAAATAGTAACCAAGCGATCGGTAGAAATCTGTGATCGTTTCGGCGGAGTCATCCACCGCTCTGGCCGAAAGCGTGTCTCGGAGACGAAGGTCGAGCAGTTCAGATAGTCTACGGCTATCGATAAGCGTATTTCCACGAATGCGAATGGACGAAATACGTGAACGAGGGCCTTCTTTGATATCCAGGTGAAAGATGATCGTCGCAGCGCCTACCCATTCTACGCGGCTCGAAACTTGACCCTGCAGAAAACCTTCTGCGCGTAGTTCTTCCTGCAGTGCTTTTTGAGCGTCATCGAAAAGCGGAGGCCGATAAAGCTCTGCGTTGGTCCGCGCGAGGCGTCGGCGATCACGCTCTTTGGAAAGAAGGGGTGCGCTGTACCCAATCGGTTGCAAAAAGCGTTCTGGGATCAGCCTATTTATTTCTAGCCGAAACTGTGAGGCGATGAAGTCTTGTCCAAGTGTGTCGGCTCCATGAACTTTGATTGTCCGAATCTTGACCGGCTTTCCTACGTCCACTGTCACTCGCAGGATCGAGCGATTCGCCTCTTTCATTGTATCGAGGAGCACACGATTTTTTGCAAATCCTTCGCTAGCAATGAACGTTCGTAGTTTTTTCTGGAGAAGCTTGATTCGGTAAGGGTTGAGTGCTTGCTCTCGGACGTTCAACTCTTCGGCGATTTCATCACGCGTAAAAGGCGCGTTAATGTTAAAGAGAATCCGGTAGGGTTTTCCGACCGTCCCTTCCAGATAAAGATCAAGCCCTCCGGTTGGTGTTTTCTTGTAGCGCGGCGGAGCCAGATCTGCTTCGAGGTAGTCCGCCTGTCGTAAATCGTTTTCCAGCCCTTCAAGCAGGAGTTCAATTTTCTCGCGATCTGCGATTGTTCCTTGGGTAGGAAGTTGATCTTGCCAACCTTGGGGCACTGAAAAATTGGTATGAACCTTCTCGATACGAACGGGTTCTAGCTTCGTGAGTTCGATTCGGAGAACCAGCGAGTGTCGGCGTTTTGTAGGTCGTAGAGATGCGCTTACTTTGGCATTTGGAAACCCTTGCGCCATCAATTCTGTTTTCGTGTCTTCTTGAATCTGCTCAAGGTTGTCTCGTGCGATCGTGCTGCCTCGAGCGACAGAAATTGCACGCAAAATTCTTTCCGAAGAAATTTTCGCTCCCTCGTCGAACACCAGGTCAATCCGAGCAAGTTTGGAAAGGCGGCGAACCTGGATGCGTAAGGTGTTGCCAACAACTTCGGCTTCCGCCGTTTCAAACCGGCCAGTCGCCAATACTTGCTCTAGACCTTTTCGAAGCGACTCACGGCGATTTGGAACATGTTGCGGGAGGCGTGCGACTTCAATGGGGCTTCCGTTTTCATCGATAATTTTTACCTGAAGGTTTTGTGGACGGTCCTGTCCAATAGCAAACTGTGATGGGAGAAAAAGAAATGCCAGTCCGCTGAGTGCAAAGATGCCGATCGCCGAACGCAGCCAGCAGTAGCCTCGGACCAGGCAATCGGGTATCGGCATCTGAGCCATCAGCCGAAACGTACCAACTTCAGATTGGGGTGTCGTGTTTCTCGAAACCTACTTTCCGTAAGACAAAGGGAGTCTAATCAAATTCGATGCGCCAGCGAACACCGGCGCCGATGTTCCCTACGGCCGAAGAAGACTCCCGGTTCGAGTCGTCATAAAAGAGCTGAAGTTGGGTTCGGTCGCTGGTTTGCACTTCTGCCTTTGCTGCGACACTGCGGTCAGTATCGGTGAGCCCAGAGGATGCTGAGATTCGCACGCGACGTCCTACACGTTTGCCAACACGAACGCGTGGTTCGGGTCGACCAGATTGCCGTGAATACTGCGTTGTGATCGCAAACTCATCGATCAACGGGAGTATTTCAGTTACCCCTTTGTTTACGCCTGCCAGTTGCCCAAGCATTTCCATAGCCGTTCCACCAAAATCCCCAACATTTAGCTGTTGAGCTTCTGCAACGGTGAGACCTGTCGTGAGTAGAAATGCGATATCCTGCTCGCTTAGGGCCGGCTGGCTCCAGGCAGATAGGTTTGTATCTTGCATGTCTCCTTGCGCTCGGACGAATACTTTCCAGCTCGGGGAGGATGCGGAACGACGAATCGTGGTGGTGGATTCAATGTCGTACGCCATATCGAGTTTTGTTGGGTCACGAAAATACAGTTTTCCAGAAGTGACATCGAGCTGGGAATTCCGGAAGAAAATCTGTCCGCGTTTCATCTGCGCTTGTCCGAGCAAACCAAAGGTCGAGTCCGTTCCGACTGCTCGGAATACGGAGCTTGTTTCATCGAGTGTGACATCGGCATCGATAAGGTTGTTGCGGACTCGGATCGGCCCGCGTTGTCGTACCCTCAAATCAAAGTGAAAGTTTGGGTCTTCTTTTTTTGCTGTCGATTCGTCATGGCTCTCGTTCGTGGTCAGGTCACGGAACTCTGGAGAAAAGCTCATCGCCCGCCGAAAAAAGAAGGCATGCAGATCGGCATTCCCTGTGATAGTGGGAGCTTCGAAAACCGAACTGCCGACCACATCCAGATCGGCGGATACCCTTCCATCGACGTCTTCGGCAAATGCGATGGGAACTTCACCAACCGTTAAGTCGGCGTTCCATCTATCAAAATCGAAACCGTCCAAATATCCCAGAACGTTCGCTTCGACTTTTGCATCCCCTAGGGTTGCTTTGAAATCAGGAATACGAAGCTCTTCGCCCGCAAGGGAGATGGATGCCTGTCCATTTTGAACGGGCGGGAGGAAGTTTCCCGGGAACGCGAATCCCAACTGATGAATTGAACCTTGTCCGGTGAGTTTCGGCGCGTCCACAGAACCCCGAGCCATCAGGCGCAAGCGAAGCTGCCCACTGGCGTCTGACAAAGAAGGGATGGCAAGCTCAAGCAGTTTTGCTGGTGCGATGATGGAAGCTTCCAGCTGGAGCTTCTTACCCGCGTTCAATACGGTTCCGCTTAGTCCCAGTCGAGTGCCAAGGGCTCTCATCTTGACTTGATCAAGGTGGAGATTGTTGTCTTGGAAACGTAATTTGATGTTGGAATCATTTTTCAACACAACTCCACCGTATGCGATTTGCAGGCCGCTTAGATCGGCTTGCGCTAACTTGGATTCTGGATTGTGGAGCAGACGCCCGCTCGCAATCGTTTGCGGAATCTCATCGTGGATAAACGTTCGCAGAATCGGTGTTAAATCATACTCGTCTAGTTGTAGGACGATTGCGCTTTGATTCCATTGTTCTGGGCGGAGGCTGACTTGAAAGCGCAGAGACTGGTCGACTGATGTTCCGCAGGCAACCATTTTTTCTGTTGGATCGACTTTTTCGAAACAGTTGCTGTGTTGATTGGAGGTTGCAGAACTTGGAAGCAGAACGCGTAACGTGATCGGTGCATGTCGATAGTTGCCAACATGAAGCTCTTGAATCTCTAGGCTCGAAGAAAGAAGCGGCTCGTCCATATCTCCGACAATGCGAAGGTTGCCGTCTAGCCGACCCTGAATTCGATTGGCGTGTGGAAAAGAGTCTCCAAGAAAACCCAAGGGCAAGCGCCGTGAAGCCAGTTGCATATTGATTTCCCCGTTTCTGATTTGCCCCGATCCTAGAACATCACCGTATTCTCTTTTCAGATGGAGTTGCTCGAGCGTCAGGCTTCCTCCGCGAAATCCCTTGCTCCAATCTGACCACTGATAGGTTCCTTCCGCTCGGCAGGATTCAAACTCAGTTCCGTAAAACCTGGGTTCACGGAGCTCGGATTGAAATGCAACTGTCAAAAGAGGGTCCCGGTTATTGCCTCGTGTTTGGATTGTTAGGTCGGTATCGATTTCCGCCAAGAAATTCTGCTTGCGTAGGAAACTCTCGGAAGAGATATCGAACGCCGCCCACAGATCATTGTCACGAAAGCCAGCCGAGAGAATCTTTCCATGGGCCACGAGCCGGGGACCAGAGAAATCAAGAATAAATCTATCGGAACGGTAGGTAGAGTTCCCTTTCTTCGATGTGATCTTTTCGAATATGACCTGCTGGAATTTGTTTTGGCTTCGAACGGAAGCCCGCATTCGGTCAGCGACCGGAAGACCTGCGATCTGAGTCTTTCGGAGATCCAATTCTCCTCGTAGTTGCGGCGCGCTGTAGGGGCCCACGATTTCTCCGCGGAGCGAACCAACTCCTGCCAACGCAAGTCCAGCAATCGGGGAGGCATCCGCAGCCTGGAAGTTTTCCGACTGCAGAACAATCTTCATACCATCTTTGAAACCCAAGCGAGCATTCCCACGGAGTTTTCCGTGTGGAGCAGAAACCACGAAGTCGTTGAAATGAAATGCGCGGCCGTCAACGGCCCAGGTTGCCCGAACATCCGTGTGGTTCACACTTAAGACTTTCTTGCTTTCCTTCTTTGAGGGGCGGCCAGAAAAAACAGCCAGGCGATCTGCGCGCACGTCTAGTGGCCCCGCAAGTCTGAGCGGCAGAAGCTGTCCATTCAACTTTCCGGAACCTGATATCCGGAGGCGTACCCAGGCTTCATCTGAGACATCAAGTCTTTTCATCAGTTCGCTGAGCTGAAGCTTCGCAATCGTAGCTTCGGACTGAATGGAATACGGAGCCGTAAGGCCAATGTCTGCCTTGAGTTTGATTGCTTCTTTTCCTTCCACCTTAATGTGACCGGTCTTGATTTGAGCTGAGTCCAAATTCATGAATGCTTTTAGCGAAAAAGAGTCGCCAATCTTGAAGCCATCAATGGTGACAGATTCTCCTGAGAGGACTCCTTCAAAATTGGGGCGCGAAACCGAACCATAGACAAGACCTTTTGCATGCAAGAGGCCGCCCATAGCAGGTAGGTCTTTCCACTTTTCGCGAAGTGTGTTGAGTCGAACCTTGGAGTCAACCTGGCCTCGGTATTGCAGCTGGACCTGCCCCGGTCCTACAACAACATTTCGTAGTGTGACGTCGGCTTCTTTGGTTACAAGCGATGCAACTTGAACCTTGATGTTTCCGCGTTTGACATCTGCCTGTCCTTCGGCATGAAAGGTCGAAGCATCAATTGAATTGCCATTGGGGTCGATAAGCGACGCGGACATCGATGCAATATTGAAGTCAATTTCTTCGGCGAGCTGGCGTCCGATAGCATGGAGTTTCGTAACGTTGGCTTGCCACGTTTCCGCATCGATCTGGGCGTGCCCATTGACGATGCGTATGGACTCAATGACGACGTTGTCAGTGGAATCTTCTCCCGTCTCTGAAAATGGACCATTGCGAATTCGTCCTTCACGAACGATCAGTGATACTTCGGGTTCGGTGATTTCAATTTCGCGAAGTCTTGTTTCTCCTAATAGAAAATGAAAAAGGGAAGGGCGGACGAGGATTGATTTTGAGCGTGCAAAGGTTCCATAGGCAGGATCGTCAAGTTTGATGTTGTCCGCTCGCAGGTAGAGTGTTGGAATGACTCCCTCAATGTCGACGCTTGGGTTTTCGAATTCTGCCGCAAGGCCCGTGCTTTTTTGAAGGGTCTCCGCCACCATGGACACAACCTTCTGCTGCATCAGAGGTGTGTTTAGAAAGCTGATTGCTCCGCGCAGGAGGGCCAGTGCGCATAGGGCATATGTGACCATTCGTATCGCCACGAAGTCTTTCCAGATTTTTGCTACAAAGCCCAATGCCCTGAGCATAGCAGAACGACGCTACAATCCGTGGAATATTGCGACGAAGGGTTCCTGGCTACCTGAATGCTCTAGGCAAGACAAAGCGCATTCTTTTCGATAGCGTGCGACGACGTGAGTTCATCTTCGACAAAATCCTCTGCCGTCGCAATGTTTTTGGCTTCGCTTGCTGGGGCTCTTCTGATCTTCGCGCTCGGGCGCACTCTGGTAGATGCCTTTCGTCGAATGGATGATGCACCGCTGCGTGCAATGTTGGGAAATGCTGATTTCGAAAGACTCTCTTCGGGGGATACTTCGTTCCCACATTATTTGGGAAAGAACCGCCGCGCGCCCGATTTTACGCTCGGCAATTTGAATGGAGAGAAGGTTTCGCTACGTGATTTTCGTGGCAAGACGGTGGTTTTGAACTTTTGGACGAAAACATGCAAACCATGCCTTGAGGAGCTTCCCTCGCTTGAGCGCCTCGCGCAACTTGTAGAAGAAGACGAAATTGAAGTGGTCCTCGTAAGCATAGACAAAGCACCAGAGGCTGTTCGTGCTTTGCTTCCAAAAAATCTGCACGCAACCTATCTCTTCGATCCTGAAAACTCCGTCGTGCTAAAAAAGTACGGGACCCGACTTTTTCCAGAAACATGGATCGTTGATGCGAACGGAAATATTCGTTTTCGTTACGATGGAAAATACGATTGGTCGAGCCCGGTGGCGCTTGACGTAATTCGATCGTTCTAGTGGTCGATAACTGTTTCAAATAGCGCCAATCCAATCGCGCAAATAGCGAGGTCAAAAACAACCAAAAGGAGTAGCCAGCTTTCATATCCAGATGCTACGTCTGCCTCAAGAATGATCTGGCTAAGCGCAATGGCGGCGAGCATAGCGGGGGATGCGAGAGGAAAAGATGCGATTGTGAGCGCAACTCTGGCTCTTGGAGCGTGCAATACAAGCGCTCCGAAGAAGCTCATCACAGAAACATATCCAAAGATCGCAAGTAAGCTCATCAGAAGATAGAGGGGGCCGTTTGCGGGCAGCTCTTGTCCAAAAAGAAGCAGGGAGAGCGGAACCATGATGAGGTTGATCGCAGCCATCATCGCGACAGCAGCTAGTGTTTTTCCAGCAACAACCGCCGTGGGCGATAGGGGAAGAGTGCGCAGTCGTTCGAATGCACCTAGACTTTCTTCCCTTTGCCAGAGTGATTCGACGACCACTGTGCCTACAAAAAGGTTTACGATCCAAATCACCATCGAGACCCGGTGGCCGTTGCTTTTGGAAAAGGCAACTGAAGAAAGAGATAGAGCGATGAGTGCAAAAAGAAGACCACGAAAAAAGGCGCGTGGATCTCGAAGCTCAAGCGCAAGGTCCTTTCGCAACATACGCAACAAATGCGAAAAAAAATGCTTCATGCCTCAGACCTCTGAAGAGATTGCTCGGTATTTTTTGTCGAGTCATTCGTTTGGCTTAGAAGAATGCGCTGTCCTCCGAGCTGTTTGAGCCATGCTTCATGATGACTAATCACGACGACGACCGCCCCTTCATCTCTTCGTGCACGCAGAATCGTTGCAAGTTCTTCTTCGGTGTTGTGATCGAGTCCGGTGCAGGGTTCATCGAGAAGAACGATTGATGATGATTTGGCGAGGGAAATGCTCAGGGCTAGGCGTTGCTTTTGGCCGCGTGAATACGTGGCGACCGTGCGCGAAAGAAAAGAACGTGTGCCCAT
>JAOXNT010145215.1:0-10199 GCA_028565815.1 Cletocamptus dominicanus | reverse complement strand
GGTGGGGAATTTGGTGGGGATTTTGTTTTGTTTCCTGAAGGAGCAAAATGGCTACCTAAATTCTTATGTCACATTGCACAGTCATTTCAAATCCAATTAAAATTCTATTTTATTTTAAACTGTCAATTGTATCAGTTGACAATATTAGCATAATTCTCCATTTAAAAAGCACTAAACATGTTATGTTTTAGCTTTTGTTACATGTGTTACATTTTTCATTGCACTGGGTATAATAACTGGACTGAGAATAGAGCTCTCTTATTTACTATCCAAATCTAATAATCATTGGTCAAAAGTTGGTTTTTGATTCCTCTCATTGGTCTTTTATACTTATCCCCAGCAGTTCTATAACTCCTTTAAAATGTTAAGTTATTGAAGGAATAGATGAAAAATTGATTTGAGGGTGTTCAGCTGATACTTTGGTGAAGAGATATGCTCCTTATACAAATTGTCATGTATCATATAAGACAATCTTTACTGGAGCTGATTGCTCTGAGGAGAAGCAAGAAAGGGCTAACAGAAAATCCTTTGTACTAAGGCAATACATTACTTATCTTCATATTTTTGCTTTATTGCACAGTTTTATTTATTGCAACAGTGAAATATTTTTTAGCTTTATTTTCGGGTTTCACTTCATACAACTGTGAAATATACTATATTTTAAAGTAAAATATAGTATATTTCACAGTTTGAGAATTTTTTCACCCAATTTTTGGGAGAGTTCTAAGACAAAGTTTCGCGAACAAAAAGATAAAGATAAACTACAAATTGCATGAAAATAAAGTCCTTCCTTTTACTCATTTTGTTAATTGACCTCGTGTTGCTAAATTATCCTCGCTGATTTTCCTCATGCGAATATTGCTCAGACAATTTAGCAACACTTGGACAATTAACGAAAATTCGTAAAATAAAGTGCGACTTTATTTTCATGCAATATATAGTTATTATTGCAAACAGCATGCTAGCATGAACTATCAATCATGTGAATATTAGCAGATAATGTTTTGTTCTATATTTAACTCAATCATACTTTGTTTTGAATGAGCCTGCTGCATAAGCAGTTATAAAAAAGGAATATAAATCTATGAAAAATTCAGAATTCTGCAAGAGGTCCTGATGATGAGTTTTTGGCCATAGTCATTGAAAAGTAACAAGTCTTCAGCACTTTTTGATAGATTCTCTTGCCCCTTGGCTAAGTCTGAACTCTGTCATTTCTATCAGAACATGAATGACATTGTGATTTAGCTTCAGGTGCAAACCAAACACAAGGATGTGAGCAACATGTTCTGAAGCTGGCAAAAATTTTGATGTTTTTTGAAGATGAACATACAAGCCCAGAAAACTTTCTCACTTCCCAGCTTTACTTATTTTGAGTGGAAGTTTCATTAAAGGGTGTGTTTGTGCCAGCCAATTCCCCAAAAAGACAGGCCGAAACAATGGTAGTATGATGAAAGCCTACCAATGATACTCAGAGGTATCCACTGAAATGATATTCAGTAATTTAGTAATGAACTTGATCTCAACCCTGGCCTTTAGGGGTGAGCAATAATGTGGACTCTCCCTGGATATGGTAGAGTCAGATACGATACAATGAACTGACTTGTGATACCGCAATCTAAGCCCTATCCTCATATACACACTCCTCTTGGCAGTGCAGATGATCCTAGGGGATGAAACGGTCTTTGCCCAACAATCAGTTACATGGAATGGTCTGTCACATGAATGACAATATACAAAAAATAAAGAAATAAAGGCCGTTTATCCATACAATACTCAAACAGGCAGAATCAAATGGCACTCCTGTACAGCCATGTTGGTGGTGCAAATCATCAACTCCGGTAACTTCACCAAGGATGTATTCACGCTTCAACATCAAATTCACAAGTGAAGAAAAATGTCATGTGTCACTTGACAAGTAAACTGTCAAATTCAAAACAAGTTTCTCATCCTAATTACCTTCCCTTTCAGGTACATAATATCCTCTCAGGATAATCTGGATGAACCAGAAAATTCTGAACACTCCTCCCCATTGAGGAACATGGTGTTGGCATTGGCATTCCAAAAAATCTGGAAAATGGTTGCGGCCAGCTAGCCAAATTGGCAGGTGCTGTCAAGGTTGTTGTTGGAGCTGCTTCTCTTTGAAGATCCTGGCACAGGTTCAGGTTCTGCTGGACAAGAAGGTCTGGGTGCAGGTAATTCCTGAATTGAAGGTGTCTCTCTAAGATGTTTGGCCTCAGCTGGAGCCACAGACTCAAACTCTTCTTCTCCCCTCTCTAGGAATCTTTCATAAGCTCTTCCACAGTGCACAAGTCCATCCTTGTAACCTTGGATGCCAGCAGCTTGCAGAATCTAGAGTACTTGTTGTAGACCAACATCTTTGTTTTCAACTAGTTCTGCAGGTGTAAAAATGCTCTGTCTCTCATTTCCATAATGATCATGCTGTCTGGTTCTGTAGTCATACAGTTCTTTCCTGAATGGATAGTCTTGATTGAGAGCAAAAGCCTCCTTGCAGGTGAGTTCCATCAGCTTGCTGTATTTAACTGGATAATGTTCCAAAACCAACCACTGTGGTGGAAAGAGGAAAAATCCTAAAGGTGGTTGTTTGCATCTTCTCCTAACTACAACATGATCATCAGCATAAGCTTCAAAGGCTCTTCTATATTGGTCAAATTCATCAGATCTTGGACAATTCACTAAAGGATAGTGTCCTCAAACTTTACACCAAGGGCAGATGTTCTGCAACATCAGACAGACTTTAACTAAATGTTTTCCTTACAGTAAGGGCACTTTGTCTGTCTCTTGTACTTGCAGACTTCTCTGTTGTCTTTTGAGTGTCCACTTTTGCCACAGGCAAGACTGGTGTTGAAGAGTACAATTGTGACATGTACTAATTGTACTTATCATTTGGCATGGATCCCCAAGTCAACTCAAGAATCTGGTGACTGAATTGATTGATGTCCAAGCTGGCGGCCTTCTAAGGTCCCAGTAATGAAACAAGTCCTGGATTGGTGCAAATCTTCTTTGCACAATCTGACTTATGAACTGAGCTGAGTGCATCACTCAAAGTGGAGGCTGAAAGATATTTCACTTTGTCTTCCCTCCATTGCTCAGGTTGATGGCTTTCTCCTTTGTGTCTTTCTTTCTCACATTCTTTGTCAGGTTTAGCAGACTGAATAAATTTACAAAGATCCTCTTCTCCGGAAGGGCTCAAAAGAACCTGTTGAAGATCAACCACAGTGTTGTATTTTTCTATTAGTATGGGGAGTTCACTGACCTTTGGGTACCTCTTCTCAGTTTCTTCATGGGATTTCTTCTTTTTCTTCTCATGCTCTGCCTTGCTCCTTGTTCGAGGAGGTGATCTTTCAGATTGTCTTTCTCCTGCCAGCTGGCCTCTGGGGGGTGAGTGCTTCATACCAGGCCTGACAGGAGATCTAGATCTTGTTGTGGTTCTAGCCACAGGAACTCCTCTGCCTTTACCTACAGGTCGAGTCTCTTGAGTCTCAGGTATAGGCTCACCTTAGCCTCTTCCTGTTGCTGGTGCTTCAACTTGGCCTTGACCTACAGCTTGCTCTGTCTGAGGTTCACATTCAGGTTCTTTTTCTTTTTCTTTCTTGGGATCCGGCTCTTCCTCAGGCACCTTAACTGGAGTTCTACCTTTCTTAGGAATCCTCCAGCCTTTACATAGTCCAAAGACCTCCTCAGGTTTGGCCTTTGGAGGTGATCTATCAGTTTCCATAAAGGCTTCATCAAGTCTAGCTGCAGGCAATGTATGTGCTCCTTCAGTGGGCGTGTCTTCAGGAGCATCCTCAAACTCAGATGCTGGAGCCATAATTGTAAGAGTGTCTTCTGGCAATGTTTCAAGACTGAACTCTATGAGCTTAGCCCAATCTAATTTTTTACTATCAATACTTCATCTGTTTTTCTTTTCTTTTCTTTTCTTTTCAGGTGTTTCTTGAAGAAGCTTCTCAGCATCTTTTTCTAAATCCTCTCTCCTCTTTGACTCCTGCTTAGCAGCCTCAATCCTGGAGGGGACATTAGTTTTATCCTGGATGATTCTCTTTAAGTTGGCTAGGCTGGTCCATTCAAAGATCCATTCCTGTCTGGCCAATTCGGCTTCTCTTTTGGCCATTGTCATTGTGAGTCTCCTGGCCAATTCTTCTTTGATCTTTTTCTTCAAATGCTTGGCCTTGATTGCCTCCAGGTTGGATATTAACTCTTGATCAGAGTGAGCAATGTACAAAATTTTTGCTACTGGCCTAGGAGATGGAGGTGCCAGTGCATCAGGATCCATAAGAGGTCTTTCAAGATTAAATGAGCTGCTTTCACCTGCATCATGACCAAAAGGTCTTGGCTTTTTGACCATAGCTGACTGTCCTTGCAGGATATTAGTCTCTGCAGGCAATCCTCTTGTTAAGAATTGAGGGCTAATTGGTCCTCTATTCACTGACTCAATGAAAAACCATCATATAAAATCTTGAATGGGCATGGTCTCAGATTCTTCAATAAAAACCACGGCCAACTGTCTGACCCATTCATAGGCTACACAAAGTGGCACTAAAACATCCATATAAAGATAAGCAATAAGTGAGTTGGTCAGTTGCTTTGGCCAAGTGTAAAGGTGATGCAGCTTTCTCTGGATCATCTTGAGATATGTTGATCAATGTACTTAATGCTATTCAGATCTGTGGTGAACTCAGGATATCTTCCTTTGATGGTTCTTTCCCATTCACCAGGCTTCAGGTTACATTTAAAGACTCTTGTAGCAATGTATCCCATATTGCAGACATGGCTTGTCTTGTCAGTATCTTCAAAAAATCCTTTGTCTCTCAAAGCCGCAAAGATTCTTGGAATTTTTATGGTGCTGTTCTCAGTTGATCCAAGTTCAGCTAAGTCTTTCCCTACACTGACTCCAAGTTTACAGATTTCTGGATTGAACATGGCATCTCTCCATATTGTTTCTTTCAGAGCATGATAATTGAAGATATAAACCCTCAGTTCAGCTGTGCCAAAGAGCAAATATGTCAGAGGAGGTCCCTCACCTGGGACTTGATCCTTTTTTTGGGATGTGTTGGTGCTCAGTGTCAAATGACAAAAGGGGCACACTTGCTAAGGCTTCAACAAATCCAGATTCATGGATTTGGAATTCTTCAGGTCATCCAATGATGAATGTTGTCACACAGGATAATAATAGGTTAGTCATAATGAATTATCACTGATGTTCTTATATGATCTGTTCCAGATAACATCAAGCTTCAGATGTTTCTTTTGTAGATCTCTCTGCCAATCTTTCCTTCAGACTTCTGCATTTGCACATCAACTGTTCTGACTATGCTGTCAAGTTTATCAGGATACAGCTTCACTATTCTTCCTAGTGGCCAACGTCCTTTCTGTTGATCACTGAGTGGCACTACAATATCACCAAGTCTCACTGGTCTTTGATCTGTCCACTTTGTTGTGTTTTTGTGTAACATGGGTAAGTATTCTTTCACAAACTGGTCCCATATTCTTTGAAGTATTTATCACACTTTTTAATGTAGAAATTCCAGGTGGTTAGAGTCCTTGCCTTCTGGAATTGTGTCCAGATCATAGCTTCTCCAGGGTTGGAGAAAGTCTACTGGTGCCAGTGGTTTGGTGTCTTCTAAATCAAAGGTATTTTTTAGTTAATGGTCTTGTATTTAATATACCTTCTAATTTCACAATAATAGTGTGAAATGCATCATCTGATATTGTGGCATCACTCAGGTGAGATTTCAGAGCTCTTTTCACTAGTCCAACAACTGCCTTGATGGCTCCCTGTGTATGGGGAACTCTTGATGAACTGAAAACCCATGTTGTTACATGATTTCTTGCTTTCAGTTGCATCAGGCATTCAGCTTTCCATTGTGGCCAAACCTCCAAGACTTCCTTTGATGCTCCTCTGAAGTTCATGCTGTTGTCAGATCTGATAAGTTTGGGCTTTCCCCTTTGGTCTATGAACCTCTCAAAGGTGTTCAAGAAGTCTTTGGAACTTAGGCTTGTTGTGTATGGCTCTGTAAATCATACAAGAATAGATTACTAAGTATCTGTTTGCTTTTTTCCTGCCTTGACAGATCAAGAATGGTACAGCCAAGTCTATGATCACGTTTTCAAATGGTGAGCACTGCTTCTGGAAGATTTGAAGTCAGTAAGCTGGTAATGGTGCTTGTTGTTGTTGTAATGGTTTGGCTCTTTTCAGTTAGCACACACGACACTCACTGAGGACTTTCTTAACTTCCATCTGGCCATTCATAATCCAGAACTTTTGGTTGATCTCTGCAAGTAAATGGTTTGATCAACCAGTGTGAACCATTGAATTATTATGGTATAATCATATTATTTTACTATTAATGTTGCTATTCTTTGGTAAAAATATATAGGATTTGCCCATTCAAATCATATATGAGCTGCTCCTTGGATTCTGGAACTGACACGAATGATTCCTTTGTTGTTTAGGAAAAGTCTTAAGTCTCTAACTCTTCCTGTCTTTGGCAAGTATCCTCTACATGCAAGGATCTACCTCTCTTCTGAAAGGTTTTTCTTCTGGCACTCTCTTATGATGATCTGTTCTGCTTCAGTCATCAATGTGTCTGGGATTGTAGCAGCTCATTAACACTTTTCTATGGAAGTCTTTGTCTTCTACAAATGAGGAGAACTATAGCTATCTTTCTAACTAGCTTATACCATGATGAGCTATGATTGGCTCTAAGTCTATTGTAGAAAGATTCTTTTGATTCTTGTTCTTGTCTGACACTGAACACTCAATCTGTGTTTTTCTTGAGTTCTTGTTCTGCTTCTCCATCAAGTTTGATATCATCTGGATTCTCTGGTCATTCTGATTCTGTCATCTAGAGATATTCTGGCACTGTCCGCCATATCATATCTTTGAGGAGTTATGGCAGATGAAGACCTCTTAATGGTAAGTCTGCTGGATTCTCTTTTGTTTTTACATATCTCCAAGCAGAGTTTTTTGTAACTGTCAAGATCTTCTCAACTCTGTTGCTTACAAATCTTTGAAGTTTTTTGTATCAGTATTTAACCATGCAAGAATGTTCTTTGAATCACTACAATAGAAGCATTTTGACTTCATGATCTTCAAAGTGTCAATGATTGGCTTTGCTAATTTTGCTCCCAATTTGGCTGCCATTAATTCCAGCCTTGGAATTGTCACATGTTTGAGTGGTGCCAATCTTGATTTTGAAGTGACTAAGAATGTAACTCTACTATAAATGACACTTGTGTATGCCATTGAACTAGCGTCGCAGAGTATATGCAATTGAACTTCTTTTGTGTTCTGAGCTTCTGGCAACAATGTTCTGGGAATCCAGACTTTTGGCAAATATTGAAGTTCTTCAATCCAGTCAAGCCAAATTTTTTAATGCTTTCTGTCACATCTTCATCCCAGTTGAGCTTCTTTCTCCAGCATTCCTGGATCTGGTGTCTTCCAACTATCATGGTTGGACTTATCAAGCCAAGGGGGTCAAAGAGTCTTCAGAATTCCTGCAAAATAGTTCTCTTAGTGACTTTTGACTTTGGTTCAGCTTTACCATCTTTTAGGATGTGATGTTTCAGGATTTCCATCGCTTCTGGAAATGTCAAGTAGTCTTCTTGCAATGTCCAGGCAACTCCTAAGACTTTCTTTGTTGGCATGTGAAGCTCATTTGTCTCTGGTAGGAGTTGGTAACCTTTTGCCCAGTCTTCCTGGTCAAATGTGTTCATAAACTTTTGGCTATTTGGTGCAAGTTTCTTCATTTGCATCCCTGCTCCTATGTAGATCTCTTTATACTGTTTTGCTACTTCAATTGCTTCTTCTTCTGAAGTGAATGAATCCAGAGTATCATCTACATGGCTGGGCTCAAGAACTGATTTTGTGGCATGTGGATATTTATCTATAAATTTGCCAACATGAGTTCTGGCAATGTGTGTGGCGATAGCCAGACTTCCTGCATTCCCAAAACAATGAACAAGAAATTCATACTCAGGTTCATTGTCTGCCTTTTCTGCATGGAGAAAGCGATGGTTTTGTCTGTCCTTCTCTGGCATATAGACTCAAAGAAACATCTGGCTGACATCACACAGCAAGTCAGTGTATAAAGTATGTCTCTAATCAATGCTGGTCTGGATAGGATGGCATCATTCAGACTTTTATTGTTATATTTTGCCTTGCCATCCACTACTACACATACTTTTGTTCTCTTAATTTAAATCTCTTAAGAAATCAATGACTGGAAATATTTATAGATAATATGCATCTCTTGGTCTCAAATTGTTTTTCTGGACTTTTTGAACATAGCCTTTGTCAATCCATTCCTGGATTACTGCATTAAATGAGTCTCTGACTTTTTCTAGTTTGAAGGCTTTTGAGGCTTGTAATGAGATGTGTTAACTTAGCATAATTGTAATTGTTTGGGAGTTTTGCCTCTCCTTTTTTCCAGAGTACAGGAACTTGATACTGTCTGTTGCTCAGCTGGATTATGTTATCCTATATCTTTAAAATGTATTGATCCTGTCATGTTAGGACTTTGACTTCATCACTGGGTAAGAGCTCTAATTCCCACTGTTTCTGAACTAATTCTTCTAGGTCTTTATCTGGAAGTTGGTTTCTTGTTGATAACAGGACTTTATTGTTCACAATAAGATGATGGATCTCAACCAGGGCCCTCAATGAAGAGTCTCTTATTGCTTTCTGCTTTCTGCTTATGAGAACCTCTTGAAAAGTTTCAGGAGCTTTGGCTGGGTATATTTTGCCAGTCATTGTCCATCCAAGTGGTCCTTTTCTTGCAATTGGTCCATCATCTTCATTATCAACATCTTCTTCAATTGCTTTATGACATTTTGGTGCATTGCTGCCTATGATTAGGTCTACACCGCTTCTTTGGAAATTTGGAAAGGGTATTTTCATGAAGTGAGGCCACAGGTGTTTTAACAAGTTCCACCTAAATGGTTGCAAATTGCCCACTGGCCTCAGTATTGTTTTTATTTCCAAATTTTGCACAAAGTTCTTGTGAAAGAGGGATTGGATCTCTATTCCTGTCTGCAGACAGTTTCCATACTGTGTGTTGACATCTTCAATGCCTCATATTCTGACTGCTTGGACTTTCCCACAAAGTCCAATTTTCTGACATATTTCATCTGATAGCAAACTTCCCTGTACTCCACCGTCTAAGAGGGCATTGACAATCATGGTCTGTCCAGACTTGTAATCACAAATCTGTACAGGGATTGTTCTCAGAAGTACTTCAAGACTCTTCTCTTTTGTTTGAGTGTTGAAGCACTGGAGTTCTTGCTCATTTTTGACCTCTTAATTCTGGATCTTGTGTTCAGATTTGTCTACAGCTAAGTTGACTTTTGCTTGAATTTCTTATTGTCACTGTTGAGGAAACATTGAATATTTGGAAGATTCTGATCTTTACAAAAGCTCTCCTAATGTAAATTGTCCTCTCTCCTTTTTCTCCCCTTTTTCTCCCTTTGATTCAAATGATGATATCCATTTTTCTGAAATATATTTCATTTAGTTCAACTCAAATCATTGAAGCATTCACTCATTTTATACTAATAACTTTACATGGCACAGTCAGTCATTAAGTTTTAATTAACTTTGTACCTTAAACTTCATCTACTATGGCTGAGTCTGCCATCTCCAAGCAGTCCTTTGCTGCCCTAAAAGGTGTCCTCACCAAGTGGATTAAGGCTTGTGACACTCTACTAAAAGATGCATGAGCACTTATGTCTTCTGGCCTCACACCTGGATTCACATCTCTTATTGATGGATCTTTCACCAA
This sequence comes from Cletocamptus dominicanus, assembly GCA_028565815.1. NCBI lineage: Eukaryota > Metazoa > Arthropoda > Copepoda > Harpacticoida > Cletodidae > Cletocamptus > Cletocamptus dominicanus. The sequence goes on along the minus strand of JAOXNT010145215.1, from coordinate 402 downwards.
GGCTATGGAATCACTTCAATGCTTGGAGGATGCATACAGTATGTGGACATTGCACAATCTATGGAATGGACTGATGCTGAGGCTGAACGAGAGGAGGCAGAGGTCAACTCCCTCTATAAAAAGTCACTAAGTTAAGTGATATCTTAGAAGACACATTAAAAGACCTAAAGCCTTCTTCTCCCACCAATGCTTCATCTTCAGAATCACATGATGTTATGCACCACCCAGTGAAGATTAATGAGGCCCTCAAGGCCGAAAAACTTCTTCCAGAGGCCAGTCTAGCTGAATTCCGAGCCTGGAGGACAAATTTTGACCTGTACTATTTGTCAAATAAAATGGATTCTTTTCCGATACCTGAGCAACAGGGTTATCTAAGGTCCTGTTTGGATTTGAAACTTCAGC
>JAOXNT010145104.1:0-10202 GCA_028565815.1 Cletocamptus dominicanus | reverse complement strand
CGCCAACATGATATTTTGTATCGTCATGGTTGGTTATGGCGAAGTGAAATGATTGTACCCTATAAGCGAATACAACATGCTGAAATTAGCCAAGGAATTTGGCAACGTTATTTTGGGTTATCTAGTTTGTTACTTTATACGGCTGGTGGTGATTCTAGCGATCTCAGCATACGGGGATTACAATTGGAAGTAGCACAACAAATCAAGGATTTTATAGTCAAAGAAATAGAATATCTTGATGAAGAAGAATGAAATGTGGTATGCTATTCCAAGACGACAATCTCAATGGGCACTAATATTTATAGTATTCAGATTCATAAAGAGGTTAATCCAACAAATCTGGCCTTTGGCACTGGCGTTTTTATTACGTCGAGGTAATAATAAGATTGATTCGTTTGAGTACGCTGCCATTAGCTTGGGTGTGATCAGTATGGTATCTTCCATTATCGCCTATTATCGCTTTTTTATACAGATCAAAGACAATGAGCTTATTATTAAAAAGGGTGTATGGCGAAAAAAAATTATTAACCTACCATTTGAAAAAATACAATCCGTAAGTTTCAGTCGAAATGTACTCCATCAGACATTGGGGACTACTAGTGTGTCGATCGAGACCGCCGGCTCCGATGGTGCAGAAATTACTATTGATGCCCTAAAGATGCCCAACGCTGAATTGCTGAGAACTGAATTGTATAAAAAAATCCAAGATGCTAAAACGGAGGTAGATGCAATAATTGCGATTGATAGATTGCCCGAGAATGAGCCTTCCTACAAGACGATTCTAAAACACGATGTGAATACCCTTTGGCGCATCGGTATTGCAGCTAATCATTTTAGACCTTTTGGTTTGATTCTTTCGTTGGTCGGATCTGTATTCACTTACAGCTATATGCTTGATATAGATTTTAGTGATATAATCAAAATGACAGAGACGCGCATCCATGCTATTCAGTCAGAATATATCGGTTATATGGTCATATTTTTACCTGTATTGGGAGTTTTATATTCTTTGATACGGACTTTTGTTATGTATTATCAGTTTCAATTACAAAAGCACCGAGATCAATACAAGCTTAGTTTTGGACTATTTTCGCGTGAAGAGAGATTTGCTACCCAGAATAAAATACAGGTAATCAGTCTATCGCAAAATAAGATTCAAAAACTTTTCAAATTTTATAAGATCGACTTATTTCAAGCCAACGCCACAAATTCAAGTCGTAGAATGCAAAAATTCAGTATTCCAGGTGTGCTTTTACCGCAATCAATGGATATAATATCTGATTGGTTGGCGAGTTTTGCTTATCAAGAAATAGAGGGTCTGCGGGTCAGTATAGAATATTTGTATCGAAAATTACTGATTAATGGTTTTTTCTCCGCAATGGCCTTATCTGCCGTGGTCTATTATAACAATTGGTACATATGGACTACAATAGCTACCATTGCAATATGGATTAGTATTTTGGTTTGGACGTATTTGTACGCCACCACTTATTATTACCACGTGCATCAAGATTATGTAGCCATAAGTAAAGGGGTCTGGAATCGTAAGCATGTCGTAGTACCCTATTATAAAATCCAAGACATGGCACTTCAACAGAGTCCATATGAATGGCGCCACAAGCTTGCTTCTTTACAAATTAATACCGCTGCCCTATCAATCAACATCCCTTTTTTATCACATGGTATTGCTCAAAATCTACTGGATCAATTTACTTATAAGCTAGAAAGCAGTAATCAATATTGGATGTAGGTACTCACAGTGGGATGTACATGCTATATTCAAAAATGATATTCGCGAAGCTTATATCCTCAATTATATAATACTTACATTTGTCATATAATTACATGCAAATGACAAATTGTAAAAAATCGATTCTCGGACTTTTGGTATTGATAATGCTGTGGGCAGGATGTCAAGAAAAATCAGTGCCAATGGAAGAATTGGATCTACTCAGCTATGGTGTCCCCGTAAAAATTAAGGCGCCGGCTAATACGAAAGTAAAATATAGTAATATTGGCATCATTCAAGACTTAACACTTTCAGACAGTAATCAGTTTTATGTACAAGTCTTCGGTACAGAATCAGAGACCACTAAAATCGAGAAGGCTGTCAGTGATACCAAAACTCAGGTAGAGGAGTCCAAATATTTCAGTAAAATGATTTCTGAGGATCCACAAGGATTTATATTTGAAAAGAAAATTGATGATGATTACATCAATTACGACTTCAGGCATATCAAAATCCAAGGAGATAAGAAATATACTTTTCAAGCCGGATTGGGTAAGAAATATACTTTGGAGGATGTCAAGATAATGTATAAAGCCGTTCAATAATTCAGATTAGTAGTGGTCTACAAAAAAAAGCGAAATAATACCGTAAAAACACTGATCAGTATCCTGTTTATACTGCTACTAGTGGTGGTATTAGTAGTACTATTTAATAGCTTGATTTATAAGAAGCACCCCGTACAAGTATTCAGAAGCTGGTTCATTCAAGAACGTGTCGAAGGACAGATAGATACCTATTCGAAAGAAGAAATCTTGGTGTTATTAGATGCTCAATCCCAATTGAATGATAGCTTGTCTGAGGAATTAGAAAAATACCAATTCCTTTTTGGCATAGAGCCCGCTACAATAGAGGTCAATACCGATGGACTTAATTTACGCGCTAGTCCTACGATCACCAGTGATATCATCAAGCGCATCGATGACGAAAGCTTAATAGGTATCATTTACTGTGAAAAAGAGCGTAAGCGCCTCGCAGGCGAATGGGGGCGCTGGTGTCGTATTAAGTACGCTGGTAGAGAAGGATGGGTCTGGGGTAACTACCTAAATAAAGAGGTATGTATCGAATAGCAAACTATCAATCAATATCATAATTAATCAAGTAATCAACTTCAATTCTAAATATAGTATCCATGTCTTTGAAAAACAAAGTAGTCATCATCACCGGTGGAAGCCGAGGAATAGGTAAATCACTGGTAAAACATTTTTATAGTCTAGGGGCTAAAGTATGTTTCTCTTACCGTAGCTCTACCGAGCAGGCAAAAGCGTTAGTAGAAGAGCTCGGTAACGAAAATGTAATCGCCATACAATCCAATGCCGCTAATATGGCCGATGCTGAAGGACTAGTGAAAAGCGCAGTAGAAAAATTTGGTACGGTAGACATACTTATCAACAATGCGGGTATAACGCGGGATACCCTGATGCTCAGAATGAGTGAAGAACAATGGGATAATGTCATTGAAAACAACCTTAAATCAGTATTCAACCTCACTAAGTCTGTGCTCAAGACGATGATGAAGCAGCGCAGTGGATCTATTATTAATATGAGCTCTGTCGTGGGAGTATTCGGTAATGCAGGTCAAGCCAATTATGCCGCATCCAAAGCCGGAGTGATAGGATTTACTAAGTCAATTGCCAAAGAACTGGGATCTAGAAACATCCGTTGTAATGCAGTGGCACCCGGATTTATAGCCACAGAAATGACAGAAGAACTAAGCGATGAGGTAAAATCTAGCTATATCGAAAATATTCCATTAAAAGATTTCGGTAGTGTGGATGATGTCGCCAACGCTTGCGAGTTTTTAGCTTCTGATAAAGCCAAGTATATCACAGGACAAGTGATTAGCGTATGTGGTGGGCTTAACATATAAACTCCACTATTTGCCATATTATTGCCCGAACACCAAAGTATTTTGACAACGATACTTTGGTGTTTTACTTTGTGGATATATTACATTTCAAGATACTACAAAAGCCTTATTTATTCTCCCCAATTCCATTAGATTCCTATCCATTGAGTATCCTCAACTATTATTTATAGAGTCTATGTCAAGATATACATATAAATATTTGTTAATTGGCATAACTTTGGAGTAATTTATACTGTTATTACTGTATACTAGTGTGAATATCGATGCAGGATATGTTGATATTTAGTAAATATTCCCAAAGCATAAATTTTGATACTAATTAGTATTAGAAGAATTGAATGGAGTATTTTTACTTGTATATTAATTTACTTACATATCGTGTGATATTTTAAATATATAAATGAAAAACATGATAAGAATAGTGGTATTGCTCGTGGCAGGTACTTTCGGTTTTCTGCTACGCCCGCAGGAGGAAGTTGTTAATATAGATAAAGAAAGGGCTATACAACATACAGTAATAGAATACATAAAACACTATCACTGCTTACCCAAGGTTATTGATGACGAGTTTTCGGAGCAAGTATTTGAGGAGTTTCTGAATAATATCGACGGTAGAAAGCGCTTCTTGCTGCAGTCCGATATTGCAGTATTAGCCCCTTATCGCAACTTGATCGATGATCAGATTAATAACAACTCTGTAGAATTTTTTGAGGTCGCCACTCAATTGGTGAATAATAGAATGGAGCATTTACGTGAGGAATACGAACATATATTATCAGAACCATTTGATTTTACCATAGAAGAATATTACGAGTTTGATCCAGATAAAAAGGAATATGCGAAGGATAGCACAGAACTCATGGATAGATGGCGACAATCACTGAAGTATGAGGTAATGCGTAAAGTGGTATCTAAACAAAAATCGCAAGAAAAAATCGCAGATGATGGTGATGAAGATAACATTTTAACCTTTGAGGAAATTGAAGAAGAAGCTCGTGAAGAGGTCAAAGAAAACTTTGATGATTGGTACAAGAATATTGATAAAGTGCGCCGGTCCGATAGATTTGAAAACTATATTAACACGATCACCCATATTTTTGATCCACATTCTGATTATTACAACCCTAAGGCTAAAGCTGATTTCGATATCAGTATGGGCAACAAATTAGAGGGTATTGGCGCTAGGCTACGCACTGACGGTGATCTAACGAAGGTGGTCTCTATTGTGCCCGGTGGTCCGGCTTGGAAAGGTGAAGAGCTAGAAGTAGGTGACTACATAATGGAGGTAAAACAAGAAGATGAAGAAGATCCGGTCGATATATTCGGTATGCGTATAGATGACGTAGTACAACTTATCAGAGGCAAAAAGGGCACTATTGTAGTATTAACCATCAAGAAGAAAGATGGAAGATTAGAAGATATTACCATCACAAGAGACGTCGTAGAGTTGGAAGAAAGTAAAGCTAAATCAGCAATGCTGAAGCTCGACAATGTTATTGAAAATGTCGGTTATATCTATCTGCCCAAGTTTTATAGTTCTTTTGAAGGCCCTGACAAAGGCACAAGTTGCGCAGCAGATATCAAGGCAGAACTCAATAAACTTAAATCAGAAGGTGCCGAATCGGTGATATTGGATCTCAGAGGTAATGGCGGAGGATCACTACGAGATGTAGTTGATATGAGTGGATTTTTTATTAAAGATGGACCCATAGTTCAATCCAAGCCAAGACGCGGAAAAGCATATGTCTACCGCGATAAAGATACTTCAGTAGTTTGGGATGGTCCATTGATAATTATGATCGACAACTTTAGTGCTAGTGCTTCCGAAATTATATCCGCAGCACTGCAAGATTATAATCGTGCATTAATAGTGGGTACACAATCTTTTGGAAAAGGAACAGTACAGCGATTTTTAAATCTTGATCAAGCTCCAGTCAATGACACTTTCAAGCCATTAGGCGATCTAAAAATAACTATGCAAAAATTTTATAGAATAAATGGAGGATCAACGCAATTGAGAGGTGTTGTACCTGACATTATATTACCTAATCGTTATTCTAACATAGACGTGGGCGAGAGAGAGTATGATTATGCGCTGAAATGGACCGAAATTGAAGGGCTAGACTACTCTCAAGATGTATATCAAGTGACTAACAAAGCACTACTCAATGAAAAGAGCAAATCACGTATAGCGAATAGCGATAACTTCAAACTAGTCCGAAAACAGGCTGAATACTACGAGAAAAATCAAGATATAAGCAATTATGCCTTGAATCTCGAAAAATATAAGAAGTATGTGCAAGAAAAAGACGAGGAGTCTAAGCAGTTTAAGAAGTTATATAAGGATACAATAGAGCACTTGGAGGTGATAAACCTCACGGCCGATCTCGAGAAAATTAATATCTCAGAAGAAACTATAGCTAAAAATGAGAAATGGATAGATGGTATTTACAAAGACTTCTACATTGAAGAAACTATGTACATATTATCAGATATGCTTGGCTCAGAGACGACGGCCAGTACCTCCAAAGAAAAAATTATGGAGCAACAAGATTAGAATTACAATCTTCACAATACTATAATTTTAAGTTGCTAAGAGCTGTTCATTTATATCGAACAGCTTTTTTTGATATGCCAATGCAGAACATTGACTGAAAAAACTACATAATGACCTTACAGCAATTTCTAGGTGCCATCGCCGAACGACCAATATTAGTACTCTATTTTTACTTTTCATTGGTGGTTATCACGCTAGCTGTTGGATTTTTAGGAAGGAATATCGGGCACTTATCACCATGGAAATATATTTATGCCGTTTTGGTATATGCGGCTATAATACCGGGGATGTTTGCCATTACACTAGGTGTGTATATGTTTTTATTCGAGCGTAGATCTATTTTGGATATGAATATAATCACTCAGATACTTCCCGTTATGATGACTATAGTGATACTTAGCCTTATCCGTCGGAATGTATATTTTGACCATATTCCAGGATTCGATAAGATATCGGGATTCATAATGATCACGCTGGTACTGCTCATGCTTATGTGGATAGTCGATCGGATGCATATCATCGCTTTTACATATTTACCATTTCATGTGGTGCTAGTATTTTTGGTAATAATGCTCTTGGTAGTAAGTCTGGGCTTGAAAAAGCTTTTTTCTTAGATTGTGTACGTATCAAATTTTTGTAAAAACTTGTAGTGGACAATTATCGTCAAAAACTTAGTGTAATTGCTGGCTTGGCTAATGCATTATTGTAAAAAATATATTAGATTTGCAGCCGCTTAATATGGCGTGGTAGCTCAGCTGGTTAGAGCGCAGGATTCATAATCCTGAGGTCGGCGGTTCAAGCCCGCCTCACGCTACGATAGAAAAAAGGATTCATGACAATGAGGTTATGAGTCCTTTTTTTATGGTGTACCTCCTCTCACATTGCATCACAATTAAATTTAAAATAGTATTAAAATTAATAACTGGTAAAGCATATTATGCAAATTAGTTATATATTTATATTGTATTAAATATGTAAGATGCTATTTTTGTGCTCTAAATGATTATATACTATTTAATATAAGATAATTCTTACTGGGCTAGAAGTTGGTTTGTTCATGATTATTTCTATGTCAGTTACGTCACTAAGACAGAATTGTCTAGTTATTTGGTATAATTATTGAAGTTTTATAATTGATAATCATTTAGGCTTTATTCATTACGCGTTGATTTATGATTAGACATACGCTCATATTGATGTTTTTAACGTTACTATCAGCTAGTATCTTAAGTGCTGAAAGTACCGAACGTTTTTCTGCCATTATATTAATCAATGGTCAAGCGACCTTGGTTGAAATGGATAAAAAGGGAGAACACATCAAGCGACATATGGATATACCGGAATATTTCAGAACTTCGGTATCACATGAAACTCTTCTAAAAAGATACAAGGCTAAATTAAAGTCTTTATCGAGTAATCGGCCTTACAAAGCCTTTGATAAAGCTCATTTCCTAGCCGCAAAAAAATCCAGAGATGCTAATGTGGATTTACTTGATAAAAGTGTTCCAGCATCAAAAATTGCTAATCTTCACAGTAAAAAGAGCCCATCGAGCGTCGGGGTGTCCAAGCAACTCGCTTTTGTAAGAATAAGTGCATTAAAAAATCGAAGGATAGGTCCTGTCTACTCGAAGCGTCATAAATCGGCTAAGGTCTATGTGCCAAGTAAGAACTTTCTACTATCGCAAATCACTGGTAATTTATCCAACGCATCGAGTAGGAAGACTACACAATACTTTACTAGCTATGTGTGACATCTGTATTCAACAATAATTTTTTGACCACTCCATCCCTCCTTTCCATTGTGTGCAAATAGCGTACGATTTGAGCTACTTACGCTACACATGTACCACTTCTACATAAAACATAGCTATCTATAGCATATTTATATAATAATTTTTACTTTTAGCATAGCACGTCTTAGCGCCTTTTGTCGACCTAACTCAGCAAGTGAATTTTCAATCTCATTATCATATGTGATTAGGTCTTATGTACAAAGGGATATTGCCAACCATATTATCAATTGCTATTTTTAGTACTGGGGTATATTACGATTTATATGCGCAACAATATGCTCAAGACCTAGAACAATGGATTCAAGATAATGCGGAACAAGGTAACCTAGGGGCAAATTTTGATTACATCACTACCATAGAAGAGTTACGATATCATTGGAAGCATCCCATTAATCTTAATAAAGCCACGGCCCAAGATCTACAAGAATTATACTTTCTTCATCCTAACGAAATCAAGGCTATACTCCAGCATAGAAAGTTATATGGGGATTTTATTTCCATATATGAACTCATAGCAGTAAAGGGGCTTCCATTACATAGGGCTAAACTCTTGTCAAGATTTTGTCATGTGGGCGGGGCACAATTTCGCTCCGAAGAGTCATGGTACCGTCATATCTTATTTGCTAAGACACGTTTACAGATGCAAGTTCCAAGAGGAATGATTCCTAATGAAAATGGAGAAAAGCGTTTTTCAGGAAATAGAGTATATAAATATCTGCGGTACGAAACGGCACTATCAAAACGTGTTGATATGGGTATGGTCTTAGAAAAAGATGTTGGTGAGTCTTTTGCGGATTGGAAGACTTTTGGCGCTGATTACAGGGCAATGTATCTACACTATCGACCAGAAAGCAAATTGTTGAAAAACATTGTGATTGGAGATTATGTAATAGCTTTAGGTGAGGGTTTGTTGATAAATAATGGCTTTGGTATTGGTAAAAACAGCCGTGCGACTTTTACAAAGTCCCGAAGTGATTATTTCCGCCCTTATCGTGGTACAGCAGAAAACTCGGCATTAAGAGGTATCGCTACTCAAATGAATATATCGCCGCTAATCTCACTCTCTACTTTTGTGTCAAGTCGATATCGAGACGCCAATACCAAATTGGATAGTAATAATCAAGTTTATATAAGCTCATTACAAAGTAGTGGTTTACATCGTACAAACTTTGAAATAGAAGATAAAAACAGCGTGAGACATTCGCTATATGGCGCTTCTTTACAATACCATACTAGGTCTGGCGCCAATATCGCATTTCAAGCCAGTTATTCAGCGCTAGACTTGTCATTAGATAGGGCAGATCGACCGTATAACCAGTATCGCTTTGAGGGCGATCAATTATTGAATAGTAGTTTAAGTTATAATTTTCATCTTTTTAATACTAACGTATACGGCGAAAGTGCGATCAGCGATAATGGAGCTATGGCACATCTCATTGGAGCACAATACGCTATTTCTAAAACCGTAGACCTCAGTATTCATTACCGAGATTTTGACAAGTCCTATCAAACCTTATTTGGCAATGCTTTTTCTGAGACTCAAGGAGCGAGTAACGAAACCGGATTATATCTAGGTTTTTCATATCATCAACCATATGGGATCAAAATGGATAGTTATGTCGATATTTGGAAGCACCCTTGGTTAAGATTTAGAGTCGATGCACCCAGTAGTGGTTTCGAATGGTTATACAGATTGTCTTATGGCGCACGCGATAATTACGAATTGGCGGTACAACTCAGATATGAACGTAAAAACAGAAATACGATTCTTGAAAATACCGCCAAACTTATCGATCCCACGCATCTGTGGAGAGTACGAGTAGATTATAGAAAATTTTTGGGCGATAGTTTTGAGTGGCGCTCTCGTGGAGAATATTCTAGCTTCAGACAGGAGTATGAGCACTATCAAGGATATTTAATATATCAAGAATTGATACATCGCGCGGTGAGTAATAACTTTTCGCTCACTGCAAGGATACAATACTTTAATATTGAAGATTACGATGCGCGTATTTACGCCTATGAGCGAGACTTGAGAAATGAATTTTATGTGCCCTTTTTTAATGGAGAAGGCTGGAGATATTACCTATTGGCTAGAGCCAAAATCAATAACTATTTAACAGCAGAGTTAAAATGGGGATCTGATATTTTTAGTGATGGACGCGAAACGATATCCTCTGGACATAACCGTATTGA
>JAOXNT010144770.1:0-26532 GCA_028565815.1 Cletocamptus dominicanus | reverse complement strand
GGGCGGTCACCAAGGGCAAGGAGCTCTCGGGGCTTCGTCTGAGCATCCAGGTGGCGCCCGACGACTGCACCGGATGCGGCGTCTGTGTCGAGGTCTGCCCGGCGCGCGATCGCACCCGGCTGGGTCACAAGGCCATCGACATGGAGCCCCGAGCCGAACACCTCGAGCAGCAACGGAGCCAGTGGGCTGCCTTCAGTGCCCTTCCCGAGCTACGCCGCGAGTCGCTCAAGGTGGCCAGCGTCAAGGGATCCCAACTGCTGCCCACCCGGTTCGAGTTCTCGGGGGCTTGTGCCGGATGTGGCGAGACCCCCTATCTGAAGCTCGTCAGCCAGCTCTTCGGCGACCGGGCGGTGGTGGCCAACGCCACCGGCTGCTCCTCGATCTATGGGGGCAACCTGCCCACGACCCCCTGGACCACCGACGCCGCCGGGCGTGGTCCTGCGTGGGCCAACAGCCTCTTCGAGGACAACGCCGAGTTCGGCCTGGGACTGCGCTTGGCGCTCGACGCCGAGGAGTCCCGGATCGGCGCCGCGCTGCAACGCTGGTCCTCGGAGCTGGGTCCCCTGGCGGTCCGAGTACTCGAGCGCGAGCAGCGCACCGAGCAGGACCTGGCCGACCAGCGCCGCGACGTCGAGGCGCTGGCCCAGCAGCTCGCCGCCCACCCCGACCCCCGGGCTCGGGCCCTGGCCGAGGAGCTGGGCGTGCTCGTGCGCCGCAGCCTCTGGATCGTCGGCGGCGACGGCTGGGCCTACGACATCGGCTTCGGTGGGCTCGACCACGTGCTGGCCTCGGGCCGTGACGTCAACATCTTGGTGCTCGACACCGAGGTGTACTCCAACACCGGCGGTCAGGCCTCCAAGGCGACGCCTCGGGCGGCGGTCGCCAAGTTCGCGTCGGGGGGAAAGGTCACGGGCAAGAAGGACTTGGGCATGATCGCCCAGGACTACGGGCACGTCTACGTGGCCCAAATCGCCATGGGGGCCAACATGACCCAGACGGTCTCGGCTCTGGTCGAGGCCGAGGCCCACCCCGGACCCTCGCTGGTGCTGGCCTACAGTCCCTGCATCGCTCACGGGATCGACATGACCCACCAGATGGAACACCAGGCCATGGCGGCTCGCACCGGCTACTGGCCCCTGTACCGCTACGACCCCGAACGCGACCGGGCCGGTGAGGCCGGTCTCCACCTCGACAGCCGGGCCCCGAGCGTGCCCTTCAGCGAGTTCGCTCGTCGCGAAGGCCGCTTCGCCCTGCTCGAGCGATCCAACCCCGAGCAGGCCTCCGAGCTGATGGCCCAGGCCCAAGCCGACATCGACGACCGCTGGCAGCTCTACGAGCAGATGGTCCACGTCCACCGAAGCGCCGTCTTCGTCGACCACGACGACGAGGCCGACTGATCCCGCCGACCGAGCGTCCCGACGGCGCCGGTCCACCACCAAGGAGCGATGATGAGCGTCGATCTGACCACCAGCTACCTGGGCCTGACTCTGACCAGTCCTCTGGTTCCCTCGGCCTCGCCGGCGACGGGTCATCCCGACTCGCTGGCCCAGTTGGCCGAGTCGGGGGCGGGGGCGGTGGTCCTGCCCTCCCTGTTCGAAGAGGAGATCGAGCAGGCCGATCTGGCCGTGCACGAGCAACTCGAGCAGGGAGCGCACACCTCTCCCGAGGCCAGCGGTTACGCCCCGGTGCCGACCGGTCTGCGCAGCGGGCCTCGACACACCGTCGACCTGCTCCGCTACACCCGAGACACTATCGACATTCCCGTGATCGCCAGCCTCAACGGGTCGACCGAGGGGGGGTGGGTGCGCTACGCCCACACCCTCGTCGACGAGGGGGCCGACGCCCTCGAGCTCAACATCTACCAGGTGGCGGCTGACATCGAGGTGGATGGCTCCGAGGTCGAGTCCCAGTACCTTCGCCTGGTCGAGCAGGTGAGCCAGGCGGTCGAGGTTCCCGTTGCCGTCAAGGTGGGGCCCTACTTCTCGTCGACAGCCAACATGTGCCGTCGCCTGACCGAGGCCGGGGCCGATGCCCTGGTCTTGTTCAACCGCTTCTATCAGCCCGACATCGATCTCGACACCTTGTCGGTGCGGCCCGATCTGGTGTTGTCGTCGCGAGCCGAGCTACGCCTGGTTCTGCGCTGGATGGCGATCCTGCACGGCCGCCTCGACGCCGACCTGGCTGCCACCTCCGGCGCCCATGCCGCCGATGACGTGGTCAAGCTGATTCTCGCCGGCGCCGATGTGGTGATGATGGCATCGGCTCTGCTGTCGAACGGCCCTGCCCACCTGGGCTTTGTGCGGGCCGGGCTCGAGACCTGGCTGGACGATCACGACTACCGCTCGGTGTCGGAGGCCCGGGGGGCGCTGAGCCAGCAGTCGGTCGTCGACCCCTCGGCCTACGAGCGGGCCAACTACCTGCGCACCATCCAGACCTACTCCTCGAAGTACCACTGAGCGTCAGCGCCATGGGCGAGGCCCCCACCCGGTGGGCGTCACCTCGCTCAGGCGCAGCTGGCGCGGTCACCCGTGACGAGGGCGTCGTTGCGTCGGGTCCTGGCGGTACAGATCGGTCAGGGCCGAGTACAGCTCGGGCTTGTGTTCGGCGAGCTCATGAGGAGTGCAGAAGAAGCGCTCGCTCGCCACCGCCCAGAACTCGAGAGGGCTGGACCAGGCGTAGTCGCCGAGGACCCGGTCGGATGCCTGGGGTTCGGGGCGTCGGTACTCGGCCTCGATCAGCTCCAACCAGCGCTCTCGGAGTTCGCCGGTCACGGGGGGCACGCCGTCCCCGCCGCCGTCGGCCAGGTCGATGACGTGGGCCAGCTCGTGGATGAGAACGTTGTGCCGCGCGCGGGGGTTGCGGGCCTGGGCCGCCAGCGACGGCCAGGCCACGGCCATGGGACCGTGGCCGTGGTGGGTGCGACCGATGCTGGTCCGGGGTCCGGCCGACCGAACCCCACTCACCGGACCCGAGGACTCCTGGCGTCGGTTCATGGCTCGGGGGAGCACGACCAGGGCGCTCATCCGGCCGAGGACGACGGGGTCGATCTCGAGGACGACGAGGGAGGCGATGGCGGCCACCACCACCCGGACCTGCTCGTCGAGCTCGATCGGGGGGACGGCTTCGAGAGGCAGCTCCCGGGCCAGCTCGGCGGTGAGCCGGCGGTGACGCTGGCGGTGCTCGCCCTCCAGCTCGGCGGCCAGGGCCACCTGGCCGCCGATCACGGCCTCGATGGTGGCCGGGTCGAGAGGGGCCGGTCCACGCCGACGCCACCAGCTCACCGGTCGCCGACGATCTCGTCGATGAGGCCCCACTCCCGGGCGGTGTGGGCATCGATCGGCTCGGTGCTCAGGGCCAGCCTCAGGCAGCGTTGGCGACCGACCCGTCTGGTCACGCTCACCGTGCCGCCCGCTCCCGGAATCAGCCCGTAGGCCAACTCGGGGAGAGCCAGGTCGGTGTCGGACGCGGCCACGATTCGACCGGCGAAGGCCGGCAGCTCGATGCCGGCCCCTCGACAGGCCCCGTGCAGGTGAACCTCGACACGGTGACGCAGTCGGTGCAGAGCGGCGGCCACCGACCGCTCGAGGCGCACCAGATGGGCCGAAGCCGGGTCGGGGAACGTGCCGAAGGTGTCGAGGTCACCACCGGCCGAGAAGGAAGGGCCGGCCCCGGCGATGAGCACCCGGGTGATGCTGGGGTCGGCCTCGGCCACGGCCAGGCCGTCGAGAAGGCCCTCGCGCATGGCCACATTGACCGCGTTGCGGACCTGGGGTCGGTTCAAGGTCAGGTGCAGGCTGGCGCCGTTGCGCTCGATGAGCACGGCAGGCCCGGTCTCGCTGCGCCGTCGGGCCGGACCCCGTTGCGCCAACCAGGCCCGGAACTCGGGCCCCGATTGCAGAGCCGAGTAGGTGGCCGATTCCAGCACCAGGCCCTCGTCCACGCCTCGCCGGTCCGCCCCCCTCAACAACAGGGCCAGTGCCGAGGCCGCAACCGGGTGGGCTCTGACCTGCTCGGCCAAGCAGGCGGCCTCCTCCTCGTCGGCCACCACCAGATCGCACCACGAGGCGTCGGGGTGGTCGGCCTCGCCCACCCCCAGGCGCACCGAGGGGTGCAGCGCCCAGGGGTCGTCGGTCGGCTGCTCACCGGGGGGGTCGTTCGGATCGAGGGCGACGAGGAGGGCCGGATGGTCGACGGGATCGACCGGTCCGAGACGAGACCGGGGCCGGATCACGTCCACAGAGGCTAACGGTGACCCGTCCCTCCGCCGGGACCGCTACCGTCCGCCTTCGTGAGCTGGGTCGAGCGAGGACTGGCCGCCCTCACCGGCTGGCCGGAAGGTCCGGGCTGGGCGCCTCCCGAGGGTCTGGTCGAGCGGATCGAGGGCTGGGGCTACTCGGCTGGCGTCGATGCCATGGAACTGCTGGCCGAACGGGCGGCGGTGAGGCCCCGGCGCCGGCAGGGTCGGATCAGTCTGGGTGGGGCCTGCCGGCTGTTGAGGGGAGCCGACGGCTGGTTGGCCGTCAGCCTGCCCCGGTCCGATGATCACGAGCTGGTGGCGGCCTGGCTCGAGCTCGATGAGTCGCCCCGGGGTGATCCCTGGTCCCTGATCGAGGCGCTGGTGGCCGATCGGGAGTGCGGCGTGCTCGTCGAGCGGGGGGCCCTGGTGGGGTTGGCCGTGGGGGCCATGGGCGAGCAGCCAGAGGGGGCGGCCCCTGTTGTCCGCTGGCCCGTCTCCTCCCGGCAGCCGGTCAGGGGGCGCCCCGTGGTCGTGGATCTGTCGTCGCTGTGGGCTGGTCCGGTGTGTGCCCGCATCCTGGGTCGGGCCGGTGGCCGGGTCATCAAGGTCGAGTCGCTGGCGCGACCCGATGGGGCGCGTTTCGGATCGAGCGCCTTCTTCGATCGGCTCCACGTCGGCCACGAGTCGGTGGCTCTCGATCTGGACTCCGAGCAGGGTCGTTTGCTGGCCAGAGAGCTGATCTGGCGAGCCGACGTGGTCATCGAGGCCTCGCGGCCCCGGGCCCTGGCCGCCTGGGGTCTCGATCCCGCCGAGCTGGTCGCCGACCCCGGGGGGCCGTCGGTGTGGGTGTCGATCACCGGTCACGGGCGAGACGACGGCATGCGCATCGGCTTCGGCGATGATGCCGCGGTGGCCGGAGGGCTGGTGGCGAGAACTCCTCACGGGCCGTGCTTCGCAGCCGACGCCATCGCCGATCCTCTGTCGGGTGTGGTGGCGGCGGCGGCAGCCCTGGCCGCCCTCGATGGCGATGAGGCCGTGCTCATCGAGGTGGCACTGGCCCGGGTGGCCGCTCATGTGGCTGCCGGGGGGCCAGGGGCGTGGCAGCCCGTGGTGGATACCCCGCCGCCGGCCACCCCCGGGCCACCACGGGGTCGGGCGCCGGTGCTGGGGGCCGATACCGAGCGGGTGCTGAGCGAGTTGGGGATGGGCCGGTGCTGGTGACCGATGTCGAGCTCGACGGGGTCCGCACCCGGGTGAGGGTGCTCGACGGCACCCTGGTGGCCATCGACGCCGAGCTGGTGGCGGAGCCGGGCGAGCGGGTGGTCAGGGGAGAGGGGGGAGCCCTGGTGCCCGGCCTGCACGACCACCACCTGCACCTGCTGGCCCTGGCCGCCGCTCTCGATTCGGTCAGGGTGGGGCCCGATGAGGTGTCGGGAACTAGCGGGCTGGCCGATGCACTGCGATCCGACCGCCATCCTGACCCCTGGGTCAGGGCCGTCGGGTACCACGAGTCGGTCGCCGGACCTCTCGACCGTTGGGTGCTCGATCGGCTGACCGGTCGGCGTCCGGTGCGGGTGCAGCACCGTAGCGGGGCCCTGTGGGTGCTGAACTCGGCTGGGATCGAGGCTGTGCTCGGTCCAGCGCCCTGGCCCCCCGGGGTCGAGCTCGACGCCACGGGCCGGCCGACGGGTCGCCTCTGGCGGCTCGATGACTGGCTCCGGGGGCGCCTGCCCCCTCGCCCACCCGACATGGCCCGGCTCGGTCGCCTGCTGGCCCGGCGGGGTCTGGTCGGGCTGACCGACGCCACGCCGACCACCGATCCATCCGACCTCGACCTGTTGTCGCTCCTGCCTCAGCGGGTCCAGATGATGACCGCCCCCGAGATCCCCGACCCCACCCATGCCGCAGTGCCGGCCAAGATCCTGCTCCACGACCACCAGCTCCCCGGCCTCGACGAGCTGGTCAGCCGTATGGCCAGCGCCCGGGACCAGCAGCGTCCCATCGCCGTTCACTGTGTGACCCCGGTGGCGCTGGCTCTGACCCTGGCCGCCCTCGACCTGGTCGGTCATCGTCGCGGTGACCGGATCGAGCACGGTGCCCTGATCTCACCGGCCGCGGCCCGCGAGCTGGCCGAACGCGGTCTGGTGGTGGTGACCCAACCCAATCTGGTGGCCGAGCGAGGCGACCAGTACCGGGCCGAGGTCGAGCCGGCCGAGCAACCCGACCTGTGGCGTTGCCGCAGCCTGATCGAGGCGGGCGTGTCGGTGGCAGGAGGGACCGATGCGCCCTTCGGTCATCATGACCCCTGGGCCGCGGTGGCGGCCGCCATCGACCGGACCAGCGCCGGCGGCGAGCTGCTCGGTCCGCTCGAGTGCCTCGAACCTCGAGCAGCCCTCGACCTGTTCCTCACACCGCTCGAGGATCCCGCCGGGCGGCCACGGCGCCCCACGCTCGGAGCTCGCGACACCTGGATCCTGCTCGACCGGCCCCTCGACCGGGTTCTGGCCGACCCGGCCGCCGTCGACGTGGTCGGCTGGATCCGGTGAGCCGTTCAGCCCTCGCCTCGCACCATGTCGGCCACGGTCTGGAAGGCCTGTCGGGGATAGCCGCCGGCCTCGAGAATGGCCTCGCTGATCGGCTCGAGTAGCTCGATGGCCTCGGACACATGGTGGCCGAGCGCCCGATGGACCCCGGTCTCGAGCTGATCGGTGACCAGCTCGATTCGGCGGCGCAGCTCGCGGCCCTGGTCGGTGAGCCGGTCCTCGCTCACCCAGCCCCGAGCCGCCAGGCGCTCGTCGGCCTGGTCGAACTGCTCGCGGGACCAGCCGCGGGTCAGGGCATAGGAGCGCCGAGGAACTCCCCACCACAGTTCGGTCAGCAGCATGATCTCGGGGGCAGACAGCCCGGCGGCGGCCCAGGCCATGATGTGCCCGTCGCCCCGGTGCTCGCGCACCACATCGGCGGCTCGCCACAGGTCGCCCCACAGGGTGCCGGGCATACCCAGTGAGCGCAGCCCGCTCGAGAGGGCCCGTCCGGCGGTCTCGCATCCGGTGCCCGCCCTCACCAGCAGCTCGGTCAGGCGGATGATGTGCTCGGGTTCGAGCTCGACGGCCCGCTCCAGGAAGGCGACCGCCCCCTGCTCGCGGGCTGCGAGTACCTGATCACGGGGGGCGATCTGCCAGCCGGCGGTCACCGCCGGCACCACGAGCGCCGGTGCGAAGACCCCGAATGCGGCCGCCATCACCTCACCGTCGACCTGGCCGAGGCAGGCGCCTCGGCTGGTGAAGTAGGCCTCGATGTTGGGGCCGGTGATGCCGGCCCGCTCGGGCCCCGGTGGGCCGAAGCCCAGCTCCACGAAGCTCTGATGGGCCTCGGGAGCGAAGTAGACACACGCGGCGAGGGGCTCGAGCAGGTCGCGGAATCGGCGGACAGTACGGACCTCTTCTGACATGGCGACAGGCTGTCACGAAAGCCGGTCAGGGGCAGGTGGGCGCGAGACCCGGGGCGTTCGGGTCCAACTCCTCGAGGAAGGACGAAAGCTCTTCGGCGGCGACGGCCCACCCCGATTCCTGCTCCCGGTTGGCGGCGAAGACCACCCCGACGAGCTTGCCGCCGGCATCGATGACTCCGGCTCCGGAGTCGCCGGGCAAGATCTCGCCGGCCAGCTCCAGGGCCAGTCGCCGATCCCGGCCGTCGAGGGTCACCGGCGCTCGGCGCAACACGATGGCCTCGACCAGCCGGGGCGGGCCCTCATCGGGGAAGCGTCCGATGCTCACCTCGGTACCGGCGTCGGGACTGGCGTCGGCCAGCCCGATCGCCGCCCCGACCGGGGCTGAGAGACGCAGCACGGCCAGGTCGCGTCCCCAGTCGACGAGGATGATCTCGGCCCTGGTCGTCTCGCCGCCGGGGCCCACCACGGCCAGCCCGTCGAAGGTCTCGAAGGGGTGGGCGGCGGTGAGGACGGCGCCCTCGTCGACGAGGACGCCGGTTGCGCGGTTCTGAAGGTTCTGCCGGCAGTCGTCCACCTCGACGGCGACCACGGCGCTCGACACGTCGACAGCGACCGTTTGGGTTCCACATCCGGCCAGGCCCATGCTCGCCAGGCAGGCCAGAGCCCATCGACCTCGGCAGGAGGGGCCCCGTCTCATCGGGGTCATTTTGCTCGCTCGCTGCTCGCCGATCAGGACTGACCGGCGAGCAGCCAGTAGCGCAGCATCAGCTCGACCAGCTCTTGGTAGTCGGACCAGGCGAAGGGCTTGGTGTGAACCGCCCGCGCCCCGAGGCGAATTGCCTCGCGATGATCCCAGGGCGCGGTCGACGAGGTCAGGACGACGGCCGGGATGTCGGGGTGTTCGGAGCGCATGTGGGCCAGCAGGTCGAAGCCGGTCCCGCCAGGGACGCTCAGATCGACGATGGCCATTGCGGGAGCTTCTGCCTCGATGGCTCGTCGAGCCTCGACCGGATCCGAGCACCAGACGAGGTCGAGCTCGAATCCGGCCTTGTCGATGGCCAGGTCGAGGAAGCGCTGGTCGTCGGGATCGTCCTCGAGGACCACGACCCGTTGCCTCATCGGGTACCACCGTCGAGCGAGCTCGTCTCGGTGTCCAATGACACGCCGGCCGGGTGGCGCAGGCGTAGGCGGACGCTGGTACCGGACTCGTCCGACCGGATGAGGGTGGCTTCACCCCCGTGGCGTTGGGCCACCCGTCGGACCACGGCCAGCCCCATGCCCGAACCGGGGGCCGAACCCGCTCCTCTGATGAAGGGGTCGAAGGGATCGTGCTCGGCGCCGACCCGGATGCCACGGCCGTTGTCGGTCACGATGAGGTCGAGGGTGGTGGCCCCGAGGCGGCGGGCGGTGATGATGATCTGCGGGTTCTCGACCCCGCCGTGGCGAATCGAGTTCAGGGCCAGGTTCATCAGGGCTCGCCTGATCAGGGTCGGGTCGACTGTCCAGCGGGGCAGGTGCTGGGCTTCGATGGTGGCGCCGGCCGTGGCCAACTCGGCCCGCAGGTCCTGACGCACCGCCTCGACGATCTCGTCGAGATCGAGCGTCATCGCTCGGGTCTGGAAGCGGCCGATCTCGGCGTAGCCCAGAAGCGACTCGACCACCTGGCGCAGGCGATCGGCGGCCGAGGCCACCTCGGTGGCCAGCTCGCTGGGATCGAGGTCACCGGCGAGTGTCTGGTCGGCCAACAGCCGGAGGGCCCGGATCGGCGCTCGCAGGTCGTGGGAGGCCAGATGGGCGAAGTGGTCCAGCTCCTCGTTGCGCTGGGCCATCTCCTGGTTGCGGCCCTCGAGCTCGCTCTGCACGTGGACCAGGCCGCTCACGTCGGTCCCGATGAGCAGCTGACCCCCCTCGACGGCCGAGCGCGAGATCGAGAGATGATCGGGGCCGGTCGGGCCGAAGGGGCGCATCAGGGTGGTGCCCTGAGCCATCTCGACGAGCTGGTTCCCGATCTGCCCGTACACCTCGACCGGATGCCGTCCGACGGGGTCGGACTCGGTCAGGGCTCGGGCGTGCCCGTTGACGAACTCGATCCGGTTGTCGGCGCCCAGGACCCAGATCAGCTCGGGGGTGTTGTCCATGAAGAGTTGGAGCTGGCGGGCGGTCTCCTCGGCCCCTCGGAGGGCGGTCCGCAGGTCGGTGATGTCGACGGCCGACCCTCCGGTGTGGGTGCGGCCCTGGTAGGTGAACAGGAAGCGCGAGGTGGAGAAGACGCGGAGCTCCCCGCCGACGTCGATGGCCGTTTCGTGGGCGCTGTCGTCGGGATCTCGCGGGGTCAGGGGGCCTCCGACCAGGCGGGCCAGCGCGGCGGCGTTGGTCGAGGTGTCGGCAAGCTCTTCGGGCCGGTGGCCGATGGCCTCGGTGGCCGCGACGCCGAAGGTCTCCTCGAAGGCGGCGTTGAGATAGCTGAACCGACCCGAGTCGTCGAGGCCCCAGCTCGAGGCGGGCGAGTTCTCCATGAAGGCGCCGAAGCGGTCCCTCTCCTCGGTGATGGCTGCTTCGGCGGCGGCCAGGTCGTCGATGTCGACCACGGTGATGACCACTCCGGTCGACTCGCCCTGGACGAGATAGGGGTCGGCCCTGATGAGCAGGGTGTGGTCGGCCAGCGCGAGCTTGCGTTCCTGGTGCTCGCCACTGGCCAGGGTGTGGGCCACCTGATCGGGGAAGCCCTCCAACCCGGCCCGGTCGACCAGCTCGGCGACCCGGCGTCCGATGTCGGTGTCGCGCAGGCGGAACAACTCGGCCGCCTCGGGGGTGAAACGGCGCAGGGTCAGGCCCTCGTCGAGGAAGAGCACCCCGATGCCGCTCGAGGCCAGCAGGTTGTCGAGGTCGTTGGTGAGCTCGGTGAGATCGGCGATCTTCTCCTCGTACTCGGAGTTGACCGTGTGCAGCTCCTCGTTGACCGATTGGAGCTCCTCGTTGGTCGATTGGAGTTCTTCGTTCGAGGCGATCAGCTCCTCGTTGGCCGCCTCGAGCTCCTCGACGGTGGACTGGAGGGTCTCGCGGGTGAGCTGGAGCTCTCGCTCGAGCAGGAGAGCATCGGCGGAGCTGGGCGGATCCTGGGATTCGCTGCGGCTCAAGGCGGTCAGGGCAGGGCCTTGCGCCGGATCGTCCCCATCGGCCACCGTCGACACGCTGAGCAGGCAGTAGGGGGGACCGCCGAGTCGGTCGGGAAGGGGGAGTACCTCGATCGTGGCCGGCTTGACCCCTTCGCTGGTCTGCACGGTGAGATCGCCCACGGTCACCGGCGTCGACTGGGACATCGCCTGTTGGATCGCTCCCCACAGGGGTACTCGCAACGAGTGGTCGAGCCGGTCGAGCAGGTCGCCCGTGTAGCGGCCCTCCGGCGAACTCAACAGGTTGCCGGCCTCGCCGAAGACGTGCAGGGGCCGTCTCTGCTCGTCGATGAGGAAGCCGGTCAGGTGGGCTCGTCCCAGGAGGGAGTCGTAGGCCCTCAGCAGGCGCTCGTTCACCGTCGTGCGGGGGAGGGCGAAGCTGTGGGGGCTCTGGTTGCCGCCCGAGAGAGACCCGGCTCCGAACAAGCGGATGGAGCGCTGCTTGCGCAGCACCCGAGAGCGGCTGTCCAGATCGTCGAACTCCGAGGCGTAGGGATCGGCGGATTCGCTCGATCCCAGGAAGAGCAGTCCCTGGGGCCTGAGGGAGAAGTGAAGTAGGGCCAGCGCCCGGGCTCGGGCCTGAGGATTGAGGTAGATCAGCAGGTTGCGGCACGTCACCAGGTCGAGACGGGTGAAGGGCGCCTCGCTCAGCAGGTTGTGGGGGGTGAAGGTGACGAGGTTCCGCAGGCTGGTGGTGACCCGGAGGTGGTCGCCGTCGGGGGTGAAGTAGCGCTGCCGTTGTCGCTCGGGCAGCGAGGACAGGGCCGACGAGGGGTACCGGCCCTGGGCGGCGAACTCGATGGAGGAACTGTCGGCGTCGGTGGCGAAGACCCTGATCTTGACCTCGCGGCCGGCGCGCTCGACGGCTTCGTCGAGCATGATGGCCACCGAGTAGGCCTCTTCGCCGGTTGCGCACCCGGCCACCCAGGCCCGTAGCTCGCGCTGCTCTGCCTCTGCGGTGGCGGTGAGCTCGTCGACGTGCATGGCCAGCACCTGCCAGGCCTCGGGGTCCCTGAAGAACTCGGTCACCCCGATCAGCAGGTCGTGGTAGAGGTTTCTCAGCTCCACCGGTTGCTCGTCGAGCAGGTCGAGGTAGGCAGCCTCGGACCCATCGGTCACCTGCTGGATCCGTCGCTCGATGCGACGATTGACCGTCGAGGGCTTGTAGACCGAGAAGTCGAGGCCGAAGGCGGCCTGGAGGCGGTCGATGACCCGCTGATGGGGGGTGCCCGGTCGGGGTTGCTCGGCCCGGTAACCGGAGGGATCATCGGTGAAAGCGACGATCGCTCCGGGCATGCGCCGGGGTTCGAGCACGTGGTCGATCCGGCCGGTGCGCAGTGCAGCGTCGGTCATGCCGGAGAAGGCCGCGCTGGAGTCCTGGACCATGGTCAGGCCGCCGGCCTCACTGATGGCCCGTACTCCCTCGGCCCCGTCGCTGCCGGTGCCCGACAGGATGACCCCCACGGCTCGCTCGCCCCGGTCGGCGGCCAGTGAGACCATGAAGTGGTCGATGGGACGAACCGGCTCGCCGGCGCTGCGGATCTGGGGCCGCAGGAACAGGGTCCCGTTCTCGATGCTCATCTCTCGGCCGGGAGGCAGGAGGTAGACCGTGTTGCCCACGACCCGGGTGCCGTCCTCGGCGGTGATGGTGGGCATGGTCGTGTGCCGCCCCAGCAGAGACCTCATCAGGGTGGGATGGTCGGGAGACAGGTGTTGGAGCAGGATGTAGGCGATGCCGGCCCCCGACGGCGCTGCCTCGACGAAGGCTTGGATCGGATCCAGTCCGCCGGCGGAAGCGCCGATGGCTACGATCACGGTCGGGTCGCCAGAGTCCACCTGAATGTCTCCCCGCTCGCCCCCTCGTCGGGGCCTTCGGGAAAGGCTATGCGGCGGGCGAACGGTGTGCATATCGTCACTCATTGCACCTATTCGGCTACGCGCGATGAAAACGTGGAGGCGCCCTTCGTTACCTTTGGCGTCATGGGGTGGATACCGACCCAACCTCACCTCCTCGTCGTCGACGACGACCCCCTCTTCGGGCGCGTCCTCACCGAGCTGACCAGCGCCGCCCCCCTCGAGGCTCGGGTGACGGTGGCCTGCTCCTTGGCCGAGGCGCGAGCTCAGGTGCTGGATCGAGCCCCCGACGCCGTGCTGCTCGATGTCTGCCTGCCCGATGGCACCGGCTTCGACCTGTGTCGTGAGCTGGCCGAGCGCTCGACGATGCCGGTGGTGGTCATCACCGGCTCCGACCCGACTGCGGTCTGGGTCGAAGCCGCGGCCGCTGGCGCCACCACACTGCTCAACAAGGACCAGCTCGAAGCCTCGCGCCTGATCGGGGCCCTGGCCTTCGCCTTCGAGACCAGCGCCGCCCAGCGGGCAACCCGTCGGGTGGCTGAGCTGCTGGCCGATGGGGCTACCGACGACGAGGGCTTGCTTGCTCTGCTCGACTCACTGCGCCGCGACCTGGCTCTCGAGGGTGCCGGCCTGAGTCTCGTCCGACCCGACGGGTCTTCGGCGTTGTCGACCCAGGTCGGTCGCTCCGAGGGGGAACCCGACCATCGGGTGGCTCGCTCCCTGCACGGCTGGGGGGTCGAGATGACCATGTGGGCAGCCGATCGCCGCTGGGAGAGGGTCGACGGTGCCCTGGCCCTGGTGGCCGAGGTGCTCCTCGCCCACCGGCGACTCGAGGACGGCCTCAACCAGCTCGCCGAGTCCGAGAGCCGCTACCGCTCGGTCAGCAACGCCACCCTCGACCTGATCCTCACCGTTGACGAGCACGGGGTGGTGACTGCGGCCAACCAGGCGGCGGTAGCGGTGATGGGGGACCTCGTCGGCGGCCACCTGCTGGCCAGCCCCACCGGTCGGGCCGTGGCCCAGCTGGCGGCCACCCTGGTGGCCAGGGTTCGAACCGATGGAGAGTCGGTGGTCGTGGACGACCAACCCCTGGACGGGGCCACGGACACCTCGGACGAGCGGCGCTGGTTCAGCGGACGAGCCCTCAATGGTGAGGGTGGCCTGGTCCACGTGGTTCTCAGCGACAGCACCGACCGGGTGCTGACCGAGAACGAGCTGTCGACGATGGCCCTGAGCGACCCCCTGACCGGACTGGCCAACCGTCGTCTGGCCCTCGACCGTCTCCAGCACGCACTGGACCAGCTCGGTCGACGCCAGGGGCTGGTCATGCTGGCCACCCTCGACATCGATCACTTCAAGGCCATCAACGACATCCACGGCCATGCCACCGGGGACGACGCCCTGATAGCGGTGGGTCATCGGCTGCGTTCAGCGGCCCGCGAGGCCGACACCGTGGCCCGCATGGGGGGCGACGAGTTCCTCATCGTGGCCGAAGGGGTGAGCGATCACCGGAGCGCGGCCCGGGTGGCCGAGCGCTTCAGGGAGGCGGTGGCCGGTCCGTTGGCCGCCCGGGGACACTCCGTCGATCTCCACTGCAGCCTGGGTTTCGTGATCGTCGACCAGGCGGGCATGAGCGCTGACGAGGCCCTGTCCCAGGCCGACCAGGCCCTCTATTCGGCCAAGCGTCAGGGACGGGACTGCTCGGCGGCCTACCAGCAGGCCGAGCGGGTCTTCGGGTCCAACGCCGGGGCGGGCCGGGCGCTGCGTTCGGCTCTCGAGAACGATCGCTTCCTGCTCCGCTACCAGCCGATCAGGGTCGGCGGCCAGATGGTGGCGGTCGAGGCTCTGCTACGCATGGTCCACCCCGTCCACGGCGAGCTCGAACCGGTCGAGTTCATCGATGCCCTGCTCGACTCGCCCCTGTTGGCCCCGGTGGGCCGCCTCGTGGTCTCCGAGGCGCTCGACCGCCTGGCCGGTTGGCTGATGGACGGTCTGGTCGACGAGGACTTCCGCGTCCACGTCAACATCGCACCCCACCAGATCGGTGACTCGGCCTTCGTCGACCATGTGCTCGACGAGATGACCCGCACCGGCGTGCCGGCGGGCTCCCTCGTGCTGGAGGTCACCGAGCAGTCCCTGCTCGACCTCCGCCAGCGCACTTCGGGCCTGCTCCGGCTGTCCGAGGCCGGGGTCGGGGTCTATCTCGACGACTTCGGCACCGGGGCCTCGTCCATCAGCCACCTGCGCTCACCGGCGCTGATCGGGCTCAAGATCGACCGCTCCTTCGTGGCCGGCGACGCCGAACGGACCCCGCGCGACCAGGGAATCGTCGAGGGCATCGTGGCCCTGGCTGCCTCGTTGGGGCTCGATGTCATCGTCGAGGGAGTCGAGCATCTCGACCAGCTGGCCCGCTTCGCCGCCTATCCCGGCATCGGCATCCAGGGCTTCGTCAACGACCGGCCCCTGCTCCCCGACGAGCTCGAAGAGCGCCTCGGAGTCAGAGGTCCGGTCGATCTCACCAGCTGATCTCGACCTCGAGCTCGCCCCCCTCGTCGGTCACCTCGATCTCGACGCTGACCTCGACCTGGTTCGGGACCTTGACCCGGTAGCGCAGGCCCTCACGTTCGAAGGCGACCTCGTTGTTGCGGGCCAGCACGTCGGCGATCCGGTGGAGCAGCTTGGCCGCCTCTTCGCGGCTCATCTCCTGCTCCTGCTCGACCTCGAGCAGCTCCTCGTCGGACACGGCACACCTCCGGCTCGGGGTGCTCTGATACTAACTGTCGGCCGACAGAACTAGCGTCGGCTCATGACGTTCTTCCCCATGGTCGACGACCCCATCCCCTACGCGGGCCCCGACTCCGACGATCCTCTGGCCTTCCGCTGGTACGACGCCGACCGGGTGGTGGCCGGGCGAACGATGGCCGAGCACCTCCGCTTCGCCGTGTGCTACTGGCACAGCTTCAACTGGGACGGCTTCGACATCTTCGGTGCCGGCACCCTGGACCGACCCTGGCTCGGTCCCGGGCTCGATCCGATGGCCGCCGCCGAGGCCAAGATGGACGCGGCCTTCGAGTTCTTCTCGAAGCTGGGGGCACCCTTCTGGTGCTTCCACGATCGCGACATCGCTCCCGAGGGCGACAGCTTCGCCGACTCGTGCGCCCGCCTGGACCGGATGGTCGAGCGGGCAGCGGAGCTCCAGGAGACCACCGGCCGGCGCCTGCTGTGGGGGACCGCCAACCTCTTCTCTCACCCCCGCTACCAGGCCGGGGCGGCCACCAACCCCGACCCCGAGGTGTTCGCCCACGCCGCGGCCCAGGTCGCCCACTGTCTCGAGGCCACCCATCGTCTCGGTGGGGCGAACTATGTGCTGTGGGGTGGGCGGGAGGGCTACGAGACCCTGCTCAACACCGACCTGGGTCGCGAGCTCGACCAGCTCGGTCGCTTCCTGACCCTGGTGGTCGAGCACGCCCACCACATCGGTTTCGAGGGCACCATCCTCGTCGAACCCAAGCCCTTCGAGCCCACCAAGCACCAGTACGACTTCGACGTGGCCGCCGTGCACGCCTTCCTCCAGCGCTATGACCTGATCGGCGAGGTCTTCGTCAACATCGAGGTGAACCACGCCACCCTGGCCGGGCACGACTTCGCCCACGAGGTGGCGGCTGCGGCGGCGGCCGGCATCCTGGGATCGGTCGATGCCAACTCCGGCGATGATCGCCTGGGCTGGGACGTCGATCGCTTTCCGGTCTCGGTCGAGGTGATGACCCTGGGTCTCTACGAGCTGCTGCGGGCCGGCGGCTTCACCAGCGGCGGGTTCAACTTCGACGCCAAGCTCCGGCGCCAGTCCAGCGACCGGGTCGACCTCTTCCATGCCCACATCGGGGGTATGGACACCCTGGCTCGGGCTCTGTTGGCTGCCTCGGCCATGTGGGAGGACCGTGCCATCGAAGAGGTCAGGGCTCAGCGCTACGCCGGCTGGGACGGTGAGCTGGGTCGCTCGATCGACGAGGGTGCGCAGACCCTGAGCTCCTTGCACGAGCGCGCCATGCGAACCGGCGAACCTGAGAGAGTGTCGGGATCTCAGGAGGCGCTCGAGAACCTGGTCGCCCGCTACATCGAACGGGCTCGGTGAGCGAATGAGGCTGGTCCTGGGGGTCGACTCCTCGACCCAGTCCACCAAGGTCGAGCTGCGCGAGCTCGACTCCGGTCGGCTCGTGGGCAGCGGGCGAGCTCCTCACCCCCCGACCACGCCGCCGGCCTCCGAGCAGGATCCCCGCGACTGGTGGCAGGCCCTGACGAGGGCCTGCGCCCAGCTCGACCCCGAGCATCGGGCTCAGGTGGTGGCCGTGTCGGTGGCAGCCCAACAACACGGCCTGGTCATGTTGGACAGCGCCGGCGAGCCGCTCGGTGCGGCCCTGTTGTGGAACGACACCCGTTCGGCGTCGGTGGCCGCCGAGCTGGTCGAGCGGATCGGT
Source organism: Cletocamptus dominicanus (assembly GCA_028565815.1). Lineage (NCBI taxonomy): Eukaryota > Metazoa > Arthropoda > Copepoda > Harpacticoida > Cletodidae > Cletocamptus > Cletocamptus dominicanus. The sequence continues at coordinate 9,342 of JAOXNT010144770.1, read as the reverse complement.
GCCGCCCGCTGGGCGCGCGCGGTCGGCTCGGTGCCGGTCGCCGCCTTCACCGTGACCAAGCTGGCCTTCATGAACGAGAGCCAGCCCGAGTTGGTGGCCCGCTGCGCCCGCATCGGAGTGCCCCATGACTACCTGACCTGGCGTCTGACCGGTCGGTGGGTGACCGATCGGGGTGACGCCTCGGGAACGGGATGGTTCGATCCGAGCACCACTGCCTATCGTCCCGATCTGCTGGCCGAGGCCGGCGGCTCGACCGAGCTCCTCCCCCGGGTGTTGGGGCCGGCCGAACCAGCCGGAGAGCTCATCGGTGAGGCCGCAGCCGAGTTGGGGCTGAGGGCGGGCATCGTGGTCGGGCCGGGTACCGGCGACAACATGGCCGCAGCCCTCGGGCTGGGCCTGGGTGTGGGCGATGTTGCCATCTCACTGGGGACCTCGGGCACGGTCTATGCCGTGTCGGAGCGGCCCACTCACGATCCGAGCGGGCAGGTGGCCGGCTTCGCCGACGCCGCCGGTCGCTTCCTGCCCCTGGTGTGCACCCTCAACGCCACCCGGGTCACCGACACCCTCGCCGGCCTTCTCGGCACCGACGCCGAAGGCTTCGCCCTGTTGGCCCTGTCAGCCGACCCGGAAGATGAGCCTGTCGTCCTGGTTCCCTATTTCGACGGGGAGAGGACCCCTGATCGGCCCGAGGCCACGGGCACCCTCGGAGGTCTGACCACCGCAACCAGCCGGGCTGCGGTGGCTCTGGCCGCTCACGACGGGGTGCTGTGCGGCCTGTTGGACGGGCTCGACGCCCTGCTCGCGGCCGGCGTTCCGCACGGCGGGCGTCTGCTGCTGATCGGTGGTGGAGCCCGCTCGGCCGCCTATCGCCAGCGGGCTGCCGACCTGAGCGGCGGCCCCGTGCTGATCCCGGCCATCGACGAGGCGGTGGCCACCGGCGCCGCCGTCCAGGCCGCGGTTGTGGTCACCGGCGATCGGGTCGAGGATCTGGCCCGACGATGGGGGCTGGGGTCGGGCACGCTGGTCACCCCCCGGGTCACCGAGTCGGGGGTTCGCCAGCGCTACGCCGCTCTGGCCGCCCAGCGGGGTCTTCCCCGCTCGGGACGGGGTGCATCGGGCGCGTGAGGGTGAAGGCCTCGGGGCTGGGTCCCTCGGCAGCAAGACGGTCCAGCCGCCCGAGGGCCTCGTCGAGGGTGGGGCGGTGTCCGACCGGGACCCACCAGCACACCAGATGGGGGCGGCCCAGCGGTTCGAACCAGTGGCGGCGCTTGCGCAGGAACGCGACGTGCTCGGTGCCGAACACATAGTCCCTGAGGGCGGCCACCGACTCCCACACGCTGAGGTTGGTGATGAGGCGGGGGTCCTCGTCGATACGCATCGACATGGCACTGACCCCGTCGTCGCCCACCAGGCGCCACACGTAGCCGGGCTGGCGCTCGGCCAGGCTGTTGATCCGCTCGAGGTTGTCGACGAACTCGGCCACCCGGGGCGAGTCCTGATCGGCGACCAGGCGTCCGATGTTGAGCTGGGCCAGATGGTGCGACACGATGCCGATGCTGTCATCCCGCTCGGTCACGCGCTGGCAGCCAGCTGCTCGAGCCGCTCGAGGTCGACCTCGACGGTGTGACCGGTGGCGAACATGGTGGCCAGCAGGTGGCCGGCCGAACAGCGGATGATGCCGACCGGCCCGTGCTCGGTGTTGTGCAGCGCCACCAGCTCGGAGGTGCAGCGGAGCTCTTCTGACGGGCAACGGGGGCAGGTGAGGCAGAACATGGGACCATCGTCGGCGCCCCGACTGTGAAGCAAAAGCGAATACTGTTACGGGAGACCATTCACGAAACCTGAACGATTGGGTCGATCATGGACATGCGTCAGCTGCGGGCCTTGCGAGCGGTGGCCGACGAGGGCACCGTGGCCGCGGCGGCGGGGGTGTTGGGCTACACCCCCTCGGCGGTCTCCCAGCAGGTGTCCGCCCTGGGCCGCAGCATCGGCGTACCGGTCCTGGAACGGGTGGGGCGCAACGTTCGACTCACCGATGCCGGCCGCGAGCTGGCCGACCGGGCCGTTCGCATCCTGAGCGAGGTCGAGGCGGCGTCGGCGGCCGTCGAGCGGGTGGCGGTCGAGGTGGCCGGACCGCTCGACGTCGCCGTTTTCGAGTCGATCCTGCTGCCCATCCTGGTCCCCGCCCTCGACGCTCTGGGACGCGCCCATCCCGAGCTCGAGGTCAGGGCCCACGAGATCGACCCCGACCAGGCGCTGGCCATGGTCGAACGGGGTGCTCTCGATGTCACCTTCTACGCCGACTATCCCCACTCTCCAGGCCCTCGTCCCGAGGGGGTCAGCCGGGTCCCGGTCCACCGAGACACCTTCTTCGTTGCTCTTCCCGAGGGTCTCGACGCACCCGACCCGGTGCCCCTGGAGTGGCTGGCCGATCGGCCCCTGATCATGCCGCCGGCCGCGGCATCGTGTGGCCGGTGCCTCGTCCAGGCTCTCCGGGCCGTCGGCGTCGAGCCGCGAACCCGGCACGAGGTGGGTGCCTACCCGGCCGCCTACGGGCTGGTGGCGGCCGGCCAGGGTCTGGCCCTTGTGGCTTCGGTTGCTGCGGGGTCGTGTCCGCCCGGGGTCGCTCGCCGGGCCCTGGCCCAGCCGGTGTTTCGCGAGGTCGAGCTGGTCTGTCGGTCCAGCTCGGCCGAACGCCCGGCGGTGCGGGCACTCATCGAGGCAGTGCTCGAGGTGGCTGCCCGTCTGGAGCTGGTGGTGCCCCCCACCGGTCGAGGTCGAGCCGAGCTCAGAACACCAGCACCGGCTTGACCACCTCGCCGCTGGCGCTGGCCGCCTCGGCCCGGTTGATCTCGTCGAAGGGGAAGGTGCCGATCAGCTCGTCGAAGGGGAAGGAGCCCTCGGCGTTGAGGCGGGCCAGCCGGGGGATGAAGTCCTGGGGCACGGCATCACCCTCGATCACACCGATCAGCTTGCGGCCGCCGATGAAGGACAAGAAGTCGAAGGTCAGCTCACCGAAGCCCACCCCGGCCAGGGCCAGCTGCCCGATGTTGTTGAGCCCCTCGAAGCAGGCTCGCACGATGGCGGCGTTCCCCGTGGTGTCGAAGGCGTGGTCGGCGCCACCACCGGTCAGGTCACCGAGGGCGCCGGCCAGCTCGCCGGGCGCGACCGACAGGGTCTCGGTCGCACCGAAGCGGCGAGCCAACTCCAGGCGGTGAGGGTGCCGATCCAGGGCGATGATGGTCTCCGCTCCGACCAGGCGGGCGGCCATCACCGCCGACAGTCCCAGGGCGCCGGCGCCGGCGACCACCACCGACTCGCCCTCGCCCACATCCAGGGTGTTCATGATGGTGCCGGCCCCGGTCTGGATGCCACAGCCCAGGGGCCCCAGGCGGGTGAGGTCGAGGTCGGGGTCGACCACCACCACCGAGGAGGCGTCGACCACGGCATGGCTGGCGAAGGAGCTCTGGCCGAAGAAGTGGCTGCGTACGGTCGCGCCCTGGGCATCGGTCAAGCTGGTGGAACCGTCGGGCCGGGTGCCGGCGGTGTTGCGGGCCGTGAACTCGAAACAGTGGAAAGGCCGCCCACGCCGGCAGGCTCGGCAGCGACCGCACGAGGCGTAGGACAGCACCACGTGGTCGCCGACGCCCACCCCCTCGACGGCCTCACCGACTGCTTGGACGATTCCGGCTCCCTCGTGACCCTGCACGCAGGGACCGGCGAACATCTCGGGGGGGATCTCTCGGGCCAACAGGTCGGTGTGGCACATGCCGACCGCCACCATCTGGACCAGCACCTCGTCGGGGCGAGGGTCGCTTAGCTCGAGGGTTTCGAGCGAGAACGGAGCGCTTCCCGAGCGCAGGACGGCGGCAGTGATCTCCATGACGGACCTCCGGTTGCCAACGGCGCCGGTCGGGGCGCGCGCCGATCCTAGGCTCGGGGCGCCGGAGCACTCAGCCGCTGGACCAGCGAATCGTTCCGTCCCACCGGGCTTCGATGAAGTGGTGGGTGCCGTCCTCGTGGGTGAAGTCGACCCGGATCCGCGAGCCCCGCCGGCTGACCTCGACCGACCAGCCCGGCTCGGGGGTGGCGTAGAGGATGGTGATGACCGAGCCCTCGACGGTGAACGAGGCCGATCCGCCCGGGACCCGCACCGTCCTGACGGGCGGCTGCTCGGGGGGCTCGGGCGGTGGTGTCGTGGGGGGCGCGGTGCTGGGCGGCGCCGTGGTGGGGGGTGCCGTGGTGGGCGGTCGTGTGGTGGGGGGTGCCGTGGTGGGCGGCGTGGTCGCGGGCGGCCGGGTGCTGGGAGGTGCGCTGGTCGTCGGCGCCGGCCTGGCGGGACGCTGGGCAACGGTGTCCGGCGTGGGAGGGACGGGTGCGGTGGGCGGACTCGTCGTCGGCGCCGACGGTGCCGGTCGGGTGGCCGGTGGGTCGCTCGTCGGAGGGGCAGTGGTCGGCAGACGGGACGGGGTGGGGACAGAGACGTCGCTTCGACCCGGCGCGGGGGTCTCGGCATCGACCGGCGCACCGGGAACCGGATCGGCGACATCGGACGGGGTGCCGAGGTCGGCACGGGGCGCGTTCGAGGCGGGAGGATCCGAGGCGTCGGGTTCCGTGGCGTCGGGTTCTGTAGCGTCGGGTTCTGTCGAGGGTGCGTCCGAGGTGGGGGGAGTGGCGGTGACCACGCTCGCCACGGCCTCGACCTCGACGGCCGAGGAGCGCAGGGCGGACGGAGGGCCGACGAGCTCGTCGTCGACCACTCCGACCCCCTGCCATGCCACCACCACGGCTGCGAGAGTGCCGAACGACCACAGAACGATCAGGGCGGCACTCCTCACGGCTTGATCCTCGTCCGAGCCGGCCGACACGGTCCCTAAGCAACGGTGAAGCTCTGTCCAAGCTCGCGGCGGCGGCCGCGCCGGTTCAATAGCGTGAGGACATGCCCAGGGTCTACGTGGTGGAAGACGACCAGCGGATCCGGGAGTCCATCGTGGCTTCCTTCACCGACCTCGGTCACCAGGTCACGGGGGCGGGACGAGCCATGGATGCCCTGCGCGAGATCGTCGAGTGGGGCCCTGACGTCGTGGTGCTCGATCTGGGCCTGCCCGACCTCGACGGTGGTGACCTGCTCAAGATGTTGCGAGGGCTGTCGTCGGTGCCGGTCGTGGTGGCCACCGCCCGCGACGACGACGCAGAGATCGTTCGCCTCCTCGATGCCGGCGCCGACGACTACGTGGTCAAGCCCTACACCAGTGAGATCCTCGACGCTCGCATCAGGGCGGTGTTGCGGCGGGTGGGTGTGGCCGGCGACGAGCGTCGTCTGCGAGTCGGTGAGCTGAGCATCGATCTGGCCGCCCGCGAGGTGACCCTGGCCGGTCAGGAGCTCGAGCTGAGCCGAAAAGAGTTCGACCTGCTGGCCCTGTTGGCCTCGCGGGTCGGCGAGGTCGTCTCGCGCCAGGAGCTGCTGGCCGACGTGTGGCGCCAGCCATACGGGGGAGCCGACAAGACCATCGACGTCCATCTCTCGTGGCTGAGGCGCAAGCTGGGTGAGTCGGCGGCCGAGCCGCGCTACCTGCACACCGTCCGGGGTGTGGGGGTCAAGCTCGTCGAGCCCTCGTGACCGGCTGAGCGGCCGGTGGCACTCTGAAGACATGAGGAGGCGCTTGGCCATCGTGGTCGGCTCGGTGTCGACCATGGTGGCCCTGGCCTTCGTGATTCCCTTGGGTGCCCTCGTGGCTCGCACTGCCGAGGACCGGGCCATGGACAGGGCCCGCTCCGATGCAGCGTCCGTCGCTCCGGTGCTGGCCGCTCAGCTCAACCCGGCCTCGTTGGTGGTGGCCGTGAGCGCCACGCGGTCGGGGGCCGAGGGACAGATGACGGTCTTCCTCCCCGACGGCTCCACCGTGGGGGCCGACGGCACCCGCACGCCTCGGGTCATGGCCGCACTCGGTCGGGGAACCTCGAGTCTCGGTGATGCCGATGGGGGACGGGAGCTGGTCACCGCGGTGGCCTCGGCCGAGGGAGGCATGGCCGCGGTGCGGGTCCTGGTACCCGAGGCCGACCTGCGGGGAGGGACCTTCCGGGCCTGGGTGGCGCTGGCCGCCGTGGGGATCTTCCTGGTGTCGGTGGCGGTGGCGGTCGCCGACCGTCTGGCTCGCTCGCTGGTCCGGCCCACCGAACGGCTGGCCGCCGCCGCCCGGCGCCTGGGTGCCGGTGACCTGGGCTCGCGGGTCGAGCCCGAGGGGCCCCGCGAGCTGGCCGAGCTGGGTGAGACCTTCAACCAGCTCGGGGACCGAATCGCCGGCATGCTCGAGGGCGAGAGGGAGCTGATCGCCGAGCTGTCCCACCGTCTGCGCACCCCCTTGACCCGACTACGCCTCGACATCGAGAAGGTCGACGACCCGGCTCTGGCCGACCGGCTGGTCGACGATGTCGAGGAGCTGCGCTCGACCGTGACCGAGCTCATCGGCGAGGCGCGGCGACGCTCGGCCGGCTCCTCGGCTCCGACCTGCTCGGCCGTCGAGGTGGCCAGGTCGCGGTTCGAGTTCTGGTCGGTGCTGGCCGAGGAACAGTCCCGCCCCTGGGAGCTGCACGCCACCGACGACCCGGCACGGGTGCCGGTGTCGGCCGACGACCTCGCCGCCGCCCTCGACGTGCTGATCGAGAACGTGTTTGCCCACACCGACGAGGGGGTGGGCGCCGGTGTCGAGGTCGGCGTGGACGATTCCGAGGTGATCGTGTCGGTGCGGGACCAGGGCTCAGGCCTCGATCCCGAGCTGGCCGAGGCCGGACGCTCGGGGTCGGGATCGAGTGGGCTGGGTCTCGACATCGCCCGCCGAACCGCCGAACGCAGCGGGGGGCGTTTCGAGCTCGGCCCCGGACCGGGGACAGAGGTGATCATGGTGTTCCCCCGTCGGAGTTGAGGAGAGCCGTGACCTATGACGCCATCGTGATCGGGGCCGGATCGGCCGGCCTGACCGTCGCCGTCGGCCTGGCCCGTATGGGTCGGCGTTGCCTGCTCGTCGAGCGGCGCTGGGTGGGGGGTGACTGCACCAACCTGGGCTGCATCCCCTCGAAGTCCCTGTTGCACCTGGCCGCCCACCCCGCCGGGCGCGACCCGGCCGGGGTCCTGGCCCGGGTCCGCCAGCGACGCGACGAGCTCCGCCACCACGAGGAGCTCACCTTCGGGGCTCTGGACGGACTCGACCTGCGCATCGGCCACGTACGGGTGCTCGGCCCTCACGAGGTCGAGGTCACCGACGCCGCCGGGGTCGGTGAGCGGCACCGGGGGAGGCGACTGGTGATCGCCACCGGATCCCGTCCCCGTCAGCTCTCCGTGCCCGGCCTCGACCCCTCCCTGGTGCTGACCAACGAGACCTTCTTCGAGCAGGAACGCCTACCCGAGCATCTGCTGGTGGTGGGGGGCGGGCCGGTCGGGGTCGAGATGGCTCAGGCCGCCGTGGGCCTCGGGGCCCGGGTCACCCTGGTCGAGGTCGCCCCGCGTCTGCTGCCCCAATTCCTGGTGCGGGCCGGTGAGCTGGTGGCCGAGCGCCTGGAGGGCATCGAGCTGAGGCTCGGGGTCGGGCCCGAGCGTGTCGAGGGTCGGCGCTGGTACCTCGACGACGGCTCCACGATCGAGCAGGTCGACCGGGCTCTGGTGGCGCTGGGTCGGATTCCCAACCGCGAGGTCGACGGTCTCGACGAGCTGGGGGTGGCCACCGACGCCTCGGGCCGGATCATCATCGACGAGGCGGCCCGCACCTCGGTCGAGGGCGTGTGGGCGGTCGGCGATGTGACCGACCGGGGCGGTTCGACCCACGCCGCCGGCATGTGGGGGCGGCGTCTGGTCCGCTCGATACTGTTCCCTCGTGCGCCCCTGGGTCGGGTTCCCCCGGTGCCGTCGGTGGTGTGGGGCGACCCCGAGGTGGCCACCATCGGTGCCCAACCCGAGCAGCTACCGGCCGGAGTGCGGCGGGTGGTGATCGAGGCCGGCGACCTCGATCGGGCCTACACCGACGAGATCGAGCAGCTGATGGTCAGCGTGGACGTGCGCCGGCTCACCGGCCGGATCGAGGGGGCCACCATCGTGGGCCCGCGGGCCGGCGAGCTCATCTCGACGGTCTCGTTGACCATGGCCAGCCGGATCGGGGTGAATCGCTGGTTCTCCACCGTGTGGCCCTACCCCTCCCACAGCGAGGCCCTGGGGGCGGTGGCCGACCGTCATCTGGCCGCGCTGGCCGGGGCGGTCCCGGCCGAGGTGGGGTCCTGGGTCAGCGGTCGGCTGGCGGGCCTGATCGGGTTCGGTCGGCGCTGACCGACTTGTGGGCCGCCGGCCGGGCGGGGACCCTGGAGCCATGCAGATCGTCGAGCGAGCCGCATCCGTGGGAGCCGAGCTGAGGGCTCGATCGGGCGAGATCGAGGAGCATGGCACCCTGCCCTCCGACCTGGTCGAGGCCCTGACCGCGGCCGGTTTGTTCCGCTTCTGGGTGCCGGCCGCCTACGGGGGTGCCGAGGTCTCGGTTCCCGATGGTCTGGCCTCCTTCGTCGAGCTGGCCCGCCACGACGCCTCGACGGCGTGGGCGGTGTTCATCGCCAACACCACCGCCCTGTTGGCCTGCCGGCTCGAGCCCGAGTGGGCTCAGGCCATCTACGGCCCAGCCGACGCCATCACCGGCGGCTTCGCTCAGCCGGTCGGCACGGCCCGGGTCGTGGACGGGGGTGTGAGGGTGTCGGGCCGCTGGGCCTGGGGGTCGGGCACCCGTCACTGCACCATGGTCGGCGCCGGCGTGCGCCTGGTCGACGAGGCCGGCGAGCCGACCAAGCGTCCCGATGGGCTGAGCACGATGTTCGTCTTCGTCGATCCGCAGGAGGTGACCCACATCGACAACTGGGACGTGTTGGGCATGCGCGGGTCGGGGTCGGGCGACTACGAGATCGACGGGGCCTTCGTGCCCGAGGGCCGCTGGGTCGACCTGGCCGACACCCGGGTCACCCTCGACATCCCCCTGGCCCGCTTCTCCTTTTTCGGGCTGCTGGCTGCCGGGGTGGGCGCGACGGCCATCGGGATCTGTGAGCGGGCCTGCGAGGAGTTCGTCGCGCTGGCCACCGTCAAGGTGCCCCAGAGCTCGAGCCGGACCCTGGCCGAGCGGGCGGGGGCCCAGCTCGACCTGGCCCGGGCCGAGGCCACCGCTCGTTCGGCGCGGGCCTTCATGGACGAGGCCTTCGGGGATGCCTGGGAGAGCGCTCGGGCGGGCGATGCGCTCAGCACCGAGCAGAAGCGCCTGTTGCGGTTGGCCACCACCGATGCGACCCAGCGCTGCGCCGACGCGGTCAGTCGCCTTC
>JAOXNT010144660.1:0-10215 GCA_028565815.1 Cletocamptus dominicanus | reverse complement strand
ATTTGTGACAGGGATTTTGTATCTTGGCTTAAAGAAAATAGTGATCGAATATTAGATAAAGATTTAATCACTATGAAGCTAATGATTTATCGGTGTGTATGTAATAAGGCTGATCATGTTTTTGCAGACCTTAATGACACTGAAGGAAAGAGGATAATGCTAAATTTTGGGCATACTCTTGGTCATGCTTTAGAGAGATATGCTGGCTATAGAGGTCAAGCAATTAGAAGTCAAGGAATAGACGTTGATATGGTTGTACAGGGTTTGTCACATGGCTATGGTGTAAGCATTGGAATGAACTTTGCTGCACAGCTAAGTAATAGCTTGGAGTTTTGTGATTTAGATGATGTAAATGAAGTTAGATCAGTTATATCTAAGTTCAATTTACCATCTAATATAAAAGATTTATCCTTGAATGTTTTTAAAGATTCGGATAAGTCAAGTTTAGTAGAGAAACTATTGTCATCTATTAAGCTTGATAAAAAAAAGGCAGGAACGAAAGTTGAAATGGTACTGCTAGAGAAGATAGGAAAGTCAATATCAAAGAAATTAGATTTGACGGTCCTAAAAAAAGAGTTAGAGAGATTTTTAGAATATTAGATTTGAAGTTTATACTCATAAATATTACTTAGGTGATGTTACTAATTTATATTTAAAAGTACTATTCTGATTATCTAGTTATTAAGTATTCTGATTATAAAATTAAAAAAAGATTTTAAATAATAACTGTTTAGTATATTTACTGGGAAAAAATGAAAATAAGCTTAAAGAAAATTTTTGCAGTACTTATTTGCACTCTTGTCGCAGTTGGATGTGATAGCGCAAGTAATAACGACCAAGGAACATCATTTACTTCTGCGGGTTATAGAGTAGTTCAGCAACAACAACAAGGTGCTGGTGGTGCTGGTGGTCAGCAACAGAACTTAGGAGTGAGTGTTTTAAGTGATACACTTCAAACTATAGGTCAATTGACTAGAGAGATCGCTGGTTTTCAACAAGTTGGAGGGGGTGGAGGTCAAAACCAAGAAGTCCCAATTGGAATAGTTTTACAAAACAGACTTTCTGAGCAGTTTATTACTGTTAATTCTATTAACTGTGATTACACAGTTCCAGGTTCTACTTTAGCACCAGTTAGTGACTCTATTGCTGTAGGAGGGGTTATTGCTCCAACAGCTGTTGAGGAAGGAGATGGAACTGTAGAGTTTTTCGATACTGTAGCTGAGCCAAGTGAGGAAACAATAGCATTTAGTATATTTACTCCACAGTTTGGTGAGTATTTGAATGCTAACTTTAACAGGTTGCCTGATTTTCCTTTTAACGCCATTGCTTCTTGTTATGCAGTGGGTACAACTCAATCTGGTGATGTTCTTTTGACAAATAGAAGTGCAATAACTACTAGAATTTTTGAGTAATTTGTCATGGTTTTGTTTGCGAGATAATTTAATTAACAAATTTAATAAAAGTACGATGGAAAATAGAATTTCAAATATTAAGTTTATTATTGCCTCTTTAGTCATGGCATCTTTGGTAACTTCTTGTGGTGATGGAGTTGGTGATACCGATGGAGGCAATGCTGCTGATAGAGCACAAGAAGTTTCGGGACTTACTAACCCAAGAGGTAATTCAAATTTTACATTAAGAATTGTCGATAATAGGATTAGTGTTGGTGAGATTACAGGATTTGAAGCAACTGTTGTTGATTCTGATGGAGTACCAGTTGATAACCAGCCAATATCGTGTAATACAGAGGGAGGTCTGGCATTGATTGAACCTTCTGATGGTTCTACTGGTCCTTCATTCCAGTATACTAATTCAAATGGTTCTATTAGTGGTAAAGTTGGAGGTTTGGCACCAGGTAGTTACATGCTAGAGTGTTTCTTTGGTAGTCAATTGACTAATTCAGCAAATGGGCAAGTTGTAGTAACTGGGACTATTCCTGCTGGATTTGAAGGTTTTCCTAATGCATCTGGTCAGACTTTAGGTGGTGGTGGAGGTTTTCCAGAGACAGATGATGAAGATGTTTCAGTTTTCCTATCTGATATTCAGATCCAAACTTTAGGAGATGGAGATGGAATTGATATCTTCAGATCACAATGTCAGACTGGAGAGGATGAAAATGGAAACCCTATTTTTGAAGACGAAGAGTTTGGTCCAGATAATTTTAGTTTTAAAATTAACAATAACACTCAAAATAGTACACTAGAGCTTAGAAGCGTAACTTACACGGTAACTCAACTAGGTCTTGGTTCTTCAAATTCAGTTGGAATAAATGGTGTGATTGCTCCAGGTGGTGTTTCTGGTGACATTCAAGTGCCTCTAACAGATTTATCTCTGGGTGGAGTTTCTCAAAATAACAAGTTCATTGCTGGAACAACAACATTAGCAGTTGCAGGAGTTCATGATCTATTAATTGAGGTTAGAGTAACATTGAACGACGCTCAAACTGGAGAGAATAATACAGTTACAGTAGATGCAACTGAGACTGTAACATTTGGAACATTTGATAATTGTCCTGAGTAATTAAACTATAAGACTGTTTATCTTTTCATAGAATTTAAAGTTGGATCAAAAAGTTCAAGAGAGGATAAACAGTTTAAAAGAGAAGGTTAAAAAGAACCCCGGTGACCCAAGTTTTGTTGAACTTGCTGCGTTACTGGGGTTTTCTTCATCTACACGACCTGAAGCCCGAGATATATGTTTTAAAGGCCTAACTATAAATCATAATAATCTTAAGGGAAGGCTCTTACTATCTAAATTATTCTTCTTAGACAAGATGTATGACTTTAGTTTAAGAGAGCTGATTGCAATACGAAAATATAAATCAAGTAAACCTTTAGAAGATTTAATTTCAGCGGTGAAGCCATACGCAAAATTTGTCGTTGATACTGGTTCTGATGCTAATATTACAAACGAGGAGTCAACAATAGCAGAATTTGATGTCGAAATCTAAAGTTAAAATCCTGATTCTAAATGGTCCCAATTTAAATCTATTAGGAAAAAGAGAAGAAGCCCTCTATGGTGCTAAGACGCTGTCCGATATAATAAATGATTTAAAAGAAAAGTTTGGATCAATAGCTGAAATTGAAGATTTTCAGTCAAATTGTGAAGGTGACATTGTTACAAAAATTCAGGAAGCTAAGAGTAGTTCTGACTTTATTGTAATCAATGCAGGTGCACTTACTCATACTAGTATTGCACTCAGAGATGCTCTTTTGTTCTTTGAAAAGCCTTTTATTGAAGTTCATATTTCTAATATTGCATCAAGAGAGGATTTTAGGCAGGTCTCTTTCATAAGCGATATAGCAAGTGGTGTAATTTTTGGTTGTGGTACATATTGTTATAAGATGGCAGTCGATTATATTTTGGAGTATTTAAGTGATCAGTAGGGCAAAGGAAATTTTACAGATAGAGGCAAGGGCAATTTCAGAGCTAGAGTTAGATAACTCCTTTGAAGATGCAGTAAAATTAATTGTGAGCTGCAATGGAAAAGTTTTAACGACAGGGATTGGAAAAGCTGGTTATATTGCTAGAAAAGCTGCTTCAACTTTTTCAACAACTGGTTCTCCATCTGTATTTGTGCACCCGGGTGATTCTTCTCATGGAGATATAGGGGTGGTAGAGCAAAATGATATTGTCATTGCATATTCTAATAGTGGAAAAACTAGAGAAGTTTTAGAGTTTGTCGATCATGCAAAAAAACTCAACATTTCAAAAATAATTTCTATTTCATCCACTAGTGACTCTCCACTTGCGAAGGAGAGTGATATTGTAATCGAAACAGGAAAGCAAGCTGAGGCTTGTCCGTTTAATTATACTCCAACTACTAGTACAGCAGTGATGATGGCGATTTCTGACGCATTAGCAATTTGTTCTATGGAAGAGTCTGGTTTTAAAAGAGAAGATTTTGCACTTAGGCATCATGGCGGTTATCTTGGAGTTAGATCAAGAAATGACACTAAATAAGTTCTACTTGAACATACTTTCTGATTTACAGTTTTTGCAATTGACTATCCAAGTTTGAATTTCATTTTTTTGTAGGGGTAGTTTATTTAATTTGATTTTTACTAACTCCCCCCCGTAGCCACCAATTTTATCAAACTCCTTGATTATAAATTTCTCACCCCAAGTAGATTGTATAGCAAGAGATATATCCCTTCCTTCAATCTCTTTGTTGTTTCTTATAAAAATCTCAAATGTTTTTTTATTTAATACAACAGTTGTAATCTCAAGTTTTGTTTGTATGCAATAATCATCAAATAACTTAATTGCATCTGTAAAGCCATCAATACAAATTACTGATCCATCCTTATCAGCTCCCTTGCTGCAGTCAATACCACCCCTGTTTTTACAGTTGAGATCTGAGAGCTTGTTGGTTTTTACCTCTTGAATGTCTTCTTTATAAATTTTTTTCAAATCTACGTTATCTTTACTTAAGCTTTTAGAGGGATCATTGCAAAAGATTATGCTCCCACTTTTGTCTTTGCATTTATATACTTGAGAGTAGGCTTGTGCAGCAAAGATATTACCTAAGAGGATAAATAAGAAAAATAGTTTTACATTATAGAATTTAAATTGATAATTTAAATTTTCACTTAAGCTCATCTCATCTTAGTTATAAATTAAAAGCTTGGAAACCGAAATAGCATGAAATCTGTAAGAATATAATATAATACGCCAAGAGCTAACCAAGGTCCAAAAGGCAACTCGTACTTTAGGCTTTTATCTGGCGATATTATAACAACTAAGAGTCCTACAATACTTCCAAGAATTGACCCCATAAAAATGGCTGGAAAAATTGCTTGCCATCCAAATAATGCTCCAACCATTCCCATCATTTTGACATCTCCCCCTCCCATTCCAATTTCCCCAGTTAATCTGTAGTAAATATCAATCACTGCGTATAAAAAGCCAGCACCGACAAACCAACCAAAGAGGCTATCTCTAACCCCAGATGTCCATGGATAAGCTGTAAAATCGTAAAACTCTGTTGCGAGTCCAAGACTTAAGCCAATTATCATACCTGGAAGATTAATTTTGTCAGGAATGATTTTTAAGTCTAAGTCTATAAATGTTATAACAATTAAAACGCAGCAAAAAAGATAAATAAATAATCCATTAAGCGTAAGACCATATTTTTCTATACTGAGGTAGCAAAGAACAGCAGATAGTATTTCAACTATTGGATACCTAATACTTATTTTCTCCGCACAATGCTTACACTTGCCACCTTGAAAAAGCCAGCTAAATACGGGGATGTTCTCTAATGCACTAAGCTGTTTTTTGCATTTTGGGCAAAAAGAACGAAGTGGTTTAATAATACTTAAATCTTCCTTTGGTAGCCTCCAAATTACAACATTTAAAAAGCTACCAATGCACAGACTAATATATAAGATAATAATTGTATAAAACATGAAAGACTTAGCTAATTCTTTAGATTATTAAACAGTTTATCAATAAGCTCATGTGATTTTACACCAGGCTTGTTTTCAATTCCTCCTGCCAAGTCTATTCCATGTGCACCAGAAATGGAATAAATTTCTTTTGCATTGCTGGGATTTATTCCTCCAGCAATTAAGTAAATTTTTTGGATATTAAGAGAATCAATCCCTTTTAGTAACTGAGAATCAATTGTTTTACCACTTCCTCCAAAGTTATTTTTGTCTGAATAATCAATTAAAACAATATCTGCTACTTTATCGAATAGGTTAATCTGATGTTTAATTTCATTAATGGAAGTAGCTCTTATGGCAATTATAATTTTATATCCCCTAGATTTTATTTTAATAGCATCATCAGTTGAATAGTTTCCATGAAGCTGAACAGTGTTTATCCCAGATGATTTAGAAATTTTAATAATCTCTTCAGTGCTACTATCAACAAATACTCCGGCAACTAAGGTTTCATATTGATTTATTTTACTAATGATTTTTGATGCATTGTCTGGTTTAATATATCTCCTACTCTTTTTATAAAAATTAAAGCCCAGAGCAAAGCACCCAGAATTTAAACATTTTAATGCATCGTTAAGAGTCGTGATGCCACAGATTTTAACTAGCGGATTCATTGGATCTTTTAACTATTTTGTCTAAATAAATAAGGGCTTCTCCGGAGCTTAAGTAGTCTTTTACAAGTTGCACACCATCCTTAAAACTTTTTGCCTTATCTAAAACGACTAACCCGCAAGCCGCATTGGCACAAACTAAATCACTATGTGGAGAGTGCTTGCCACATAGTATTTCTTTTAAGATTTGGTATGTTCTGTCGGAGTCTTCACCAAGAATTTTATTTAGTGGATATGGATTTAAGCCAAAATCTTCAGCGGATATTATTTCTTTAGTAATATTTCCATCTTTAAGATGCCAGAGAGTAGTTCTATCAGATAAAGTGACTTCATCTAATCCATCATGTCCATATGCTATCATGGCTCTTTTTGTTCCAAGGTTTTTAAGAACAATAGCCATTTGCTCTCCAGCAGATTCTTTTGAAACACCAATGACTTGATAGCCGCAGCTTGCAGGATTAGTTAGTGGACCAATGAAATTAAAAATAGTTCTAATCCCGAGTTGCTTTCTAATAAGAGCCACCCTTTTTGTCGCTTTATGATGAGTTGGAGCAAACATAAAGCAAAAGCCTGTTGAGTTAAATACTTTAGTAGGCTCAGCATCTAAGTTATAACCAATTTCCTCAAGGAGGTCGGCACTTCCAGACTTGCTACTGGATGCTCTATTTCCATGTTTGGCAATTTTTACTCCCATAGATGCCAAAACGATCGCTACAATTGTGGATGTATTGAAGGTGTTTAGTCCACTCCCTCCAGTACCGCAGGTGTCTAGGACTTCATTGGTGCCTAAGTCGACCTTTTTAAAATGTTTTCTTAGTGATTTTGCGGCACCAAGTAGTTCATCGGCTTTAAGCTCACGAATGCTAGTAGACATAAGGTAAGCAGCAATTTGTTCATCTGTGATTTCAGATTTTTCATCTAGTGAGGTTTCAAATAACTCAAAAGCTTCATTCTCTGAAAGCCCATCGTTTCGAGATACTTTCTTCAGTAGTGATTTAATTTCCATCTATCGAGCAGCTTTTCCTATTTTAAAGAACTTCTTCTTGTTCGGCAAAAAGTATTTGTTTTATATGTCTAGTTTGCCTAACACCAAGTACGCTTTCAACGGCCTTTAAGACTGCATCACCTTTACTCATTCTTCTTCCAAATGATTCTTCGAATTTTACAACTCTATCAGCATAATTTGCAATATTTATTCCTTCTCGCACAGTGTAGTCCTCATCATCGGCATGAGCTTTTTGTAAAAAGTCCGCTACATAGTCTAAAATCGTATCATCTGCATGAGGTAGATTCACCTCTAATATTTCTCTTTCCTCCGACCTGTCAGGAAAGCCAACAGTGATCTGCGGCTGCAGTCTTGATTTAATATACTCAGGCAGTTCAAAGCACGATGCATCATCGTTCATAGTTGATACAAATCTAAACTCAGGGTGTGCTTTAATTATTAGTCCAGCAGTGATAGATTCGACATACTTTCTACTATCAAGAAGTGGTGCAAGGGCTGCCCAAGCTTTCTCTTGCATTCTATTTCCTTCATCAAAAACAATTACTCCACCAACAATCATTGCTGTAACTAAGGAGCTTGCAACATATTCAATTCTTGAGGTATCTTTGCCTGTTTCAATAACAACAGGATTGATAAGGACATCATTTGGCTGAGTATCAGAGGTTGCTTGAAAAAAGTATACGGGAAGTCCCATCATTTTTGCAGCCGCATAAGCCACAACGGTTTTACCAACACCTGGCTTTCCAACAAGCCTCGGAGCCATAGCATAGTCTTTCGGAGAGTTCTTATACCAAGCTGCCATTAGTTGGTTTAAGATAATATCATTTCCTACCCATTCAAAGTTAAAATCAAGGGGCTTGGCAAGCCTGATTTTTAAACCATCAATTTCAACATATTGAAGGTCGGTAGAACCATCAATTTTTAAATCTTGGGCTGATACAATTTTTTTTTCTTCACTAGACATGTTTTATTTATTGTTGGCTAAATTTTTATCTGATGATTCTTTTTTTAATCCTCTTGAATATAAATACCTTTTATAAACGGTTACTACAGCTATAGTAAAAACTATTAATGTCATATACCACATCGCATACCACCAAAATGTAAAAGGAGTGGTTGGAAATGTCTCCCTAATAGCATATATAATTAGTATATAAAAACTCCACCAAAATCCCAAATATGGTTCGTGAGGTTTAATATCATCTGGCTCTTTAGTAGGGCCTTTTTCTGTAAACATTTGAGATGCTTAATTATAAAATTAGTTGCTATTTTGTGCTGTAGACATATACTTCTAATCTGCTATTATGCACTTAATGATTCAACCTTTTTTTGATATTTTTTATAACTAAAATGGAAACTATTAGTCCTTATTTCGGAATTATTGTTCTGACTTTTTTAGCAGTTGGATTTTTGATTACAATGCTTGGTCTTGCTTATGTTTTAGGACCTAAACATCCGACTAAGAAAAAAGACGATCCTTTTGAGTGTGGAACTTTAGGTACAGGAGATGCCAATCAGCGTTTTAGTGTTAAGTTTTACCTGGTTGCCATGATTTTTATCCTTTTTGATATTGAGATTGTCTTTTTATACCCCTGGGCAGTGACAGTATTAGATATCGGCTGGTATAGTTTTTATGCAATACTAGGATTTCTCACTGTGTTGGGATTTGGACTATTCTATATTTGGAAAAGGGGAGTTCTCGACTGGAGTTAAGTTCAGGATTTTTTATTTCACTTATATAGTTTTTAACTACTCCTTTGGTTTTTAGTTCCTACTTTTTCCTAACTTTCTTCCTGCCAGTTTTTTTAGTAGTTTATTATTTAATTCCAATTAAATTTGGAAAAAAACTTTTTTTTGCTGTTGCAAGTTTTGTTTTTTACGCTTGGTCTTCACCGAAGATTGCACTTTTTATGACCCTAAGTGCATTTTTAGATGTCGTTGTTTCAAGAAAATTTAAGTCTCGAAGTAAGAAATTTTGGTTTATCTTCGGAATTTCCTACAACCTTGGGCTTTTGGCATATTTTAAATATGCAATGTTTGTAGCTGGTGAAATTAGCCAAATTGGTGAGTTTTTTGGTTTTGCTCCATTTACTATCGGGCAGATTTTATTACCTGCTGGTATTTCATTTTTTGTATTTGAAAAAATTAGTTATTTAGCTGACGTCTACAGAGAAGATGCCGAAGCTGCTAGTAGTTTTACAGAATATTTTTTATTTATTGCTTTATTCCCACATATTATTTCAGGGCCACTTCTTCAGTACCATCATACTGCTCCACAAATCTCTAATCCTGACCATTCCCTTAATAACTTTTATGCAGGCTTTAAGCGTTTTAGTATTGGTCTTGCAAAAAAAGTATTAATTGCAGATGCTTTAGCTCCAGTTGTCTCAGCAGTTTTCTCTGCTGACCCTGAAACCCTAACTCAGTTTTCACTAATTATGGGTGGGATTTTTTATGCCATGCAGCTTTATATGGATTTTGCAGGTTATACTGATATGGCTATTGGCTTAGGGTATATGGTGGGATTAAAGCTGCCTGAGAACTTTGCCCATCCTTACTCAACAACTACCATAACTGAGTTTTGGAGGAGTTGGCACGTTTCCTTTTTCCAATGGTTAAGTCGTTATTTATATTTCCCTTTGGGAGGATCAAAATTTGGGCAGACAAAGACTATTCGAAATATTTTCTTAGTATTTTTAATCTCTGGCATTTGGCATGGTGCTAATTGGACATTTATTTTATGGGGAGTTTATCACGGAGTTTTAGTAATTATCGAAAGATTGTGTGGTGGAGGAATTTTTAGAAAATTACCGGTGTTTCTAGCTGTAATTTTTAACTTTATTTTAGTCTTAATTGGTTGGGTGTTTTTTAGATCTGATAATATTTCAAGTGCATGGACGATGCTCTGTGGAATGTTTTTTGGCACTGATGGTCATACTAGGTTTGTTGAGTACTTAGAGCCAAGAGTGTTAATTGCTTTTTTGATAGCATTATTTTACTCCTTTATTTTTCCATTTGTGTTTAAAAGCAAAAGTGTTAAAGCCTTTTCTATGGCTAAAGGAGGTGAGGCACAAGACTCTAATCTTTCTCTTGAGATTGAAAAACAGCAATTGTCTCTTTTAAAAACAATAATTTTAGCTTTGATTTA
>JAOXNT010144549.1:0-10219 GCA_028565815.1 Cletocamptus dominicanus | reverse complement strand
CTCCATCCGGTATGACGAATTGAGCGGCACAGGCATGAACTTTGCCATGATGAATCTGCATTATGCCAGTCAGCAAAGCTGGACGCTGCAAGAACAGCCCTGGAATGGCTACGCTGCGCTTGAAGAGTTTTACAATTCTTTTGAAGAAGAAGATGCCCGAAAAAAAGCCAGCTTTATAGTCGGTGAGCAGTTGGACTTTGGTGGCTCTGCCATACTGGATTATGAATTTGATGATGACAATATTGTACTCCATTACACCCCTGAGATTAATTCCATTACCAATTCCTTGCGAGAATCGGGCGCGCGTCCGGCAAAATTCAGCTACAAGCAATTCGGGCGAGCTAATATGGATAATGATTACCCGATTGTGCGATTAGGTGAAATTTACCTGATACGAGCCGAGGCTCTTGCCCGAATGAGTGGTAACTGGAGTGATGCCCTCCCGGATGTTAATATTTTGCGCGAACGAGCACAGGTGAGTCATTTCACCCAGCTCAACGCTGACCAATTCCTGGCAGAAAGAGGCCGGGAAATGTTTCAGGAATCGGTTCGCCGAACGGATTTAATCAGATTTGGCAAATACAATGATGCCTGGTGGGAAAAACCGGCTGACCCCTCCGACCATATTAATATTTTCCCTATTCCATTCGAGCAAATTCAGGCAAGCCAGGGAACCATGCAGCAGAATCCCGGTTATTAGGACATCTGTCAACATAGGCAGGAATAACCTTCTTTGCCTGCTGATTTCTCGCCAATCAACGACAAAATTGACAGTTTTTATCCCTAAAAAATATTGGTTCTGAAAATGCAGGTGTATTTTGCAGCCTGACAGATTATTTTTTGCCACGGATTCACGGATTATTTTGCGATACGCTTAATCTGCTATCTAGCCTTTTTTGTACCACACCTAACATGATATGACTGCAAATCACAGACTCCTGCAACTATTTTGGCTACTCGTTTTTGCCATTAGTCCCTGCCTCGTTTGGTCACAAACTGCCACCTTGCGCGGCCAAGTCATAGACCAGCAAACACAAGAACCCCTCTTTGCAGCCACCGTCAAAGCGGGAAAGCAAGGCACTGTTACCGATTTTGACGGACTATTTGAACTGGTCGTTAACACTGGCGAACAAACCCTCGAAATCAGCTATGTCGGCTACGAAACCATCCGTCAAACCATCCGCCTCGAAGACGGACAAACGAAGCAGTTGACGTTTGAACTGACCGAAGCCGTCAATTTACTACAAACAGCTACGGTCACTTCCGGCAAGTACGAAAAGCCACTGGGAGAAGCCACCGTATCGCTGGAAGTTATCAAAACGGATTTGATAGAAAGCACCAACGCTAATGCCGTTTCGGATGCTATTGAAAAAATTCCGGGCGTGAACCTGGTGGGCGGGCAAGCCAATATCCGGGGTGGTTCAGGATTCACCTACGGAGCCGGAAGTCGGGTATTATTACTGGTGAATGATTTGCCCGCTTTGCAGGCAGATGCCGGAACCTCCAACTGGGGGGATATGCCGGTAGAAAACATTGCTCAGGTAGAAGTCATCAAAGGAGCAGCCTCGGCACTGTACGGCTCGGCAGCCATGAACGGATTGGTTAATATCCGCACCGGATATGCCTCCACAGAACCGGAAACCAAAATCGCTATTTTTGGCGGCATTTATGATGCTCCAAAAGACCTAACCAAAAAATGGTGGAGTGATACCCGCTATCAGGCAGGGATGCAGTTTTCTCACAAACAAAAAATCAACAAACTGGATGTCGTCGTTTCCGGTCGTTATCAGCGCAATCGGGATGTTCGCGAAAATTTTGACCACGAGCGAATACGCTTCTCCGGTGGACTGCGTTACCGCATTACCGACCGGCTGTCAGTAGGAGCCAATATGAATTTTAACAAACAGGATAACCAATCCTATTTTTATTGGTTAAATGCCGAAGAAGGGCATTTCAGAGGAGACCCAACGACCTTTAGCAATACCCAGCCCACTCGTTTTTTTATAGACCCCTTTGCCAGTTATTTTGATAAAAAAGGCAATCGCCACAAATTTACCGGACGTTATTTCAGCATTGACAACACTTCGACCACCGGCACGGATAATTTTTCGGACAACTTCTATGGTTCTTACCAGTTTCAACGAAAATTCACCCCGCAAAACCTCGTTTTAACGACCGGTTTGGTTGCTGCACAATCCAATGTGACCGCTCCGCTGTACGGGGATACCTCTTATGTTTTTGTCAATCGGGCAGCGTATTTGCAACTGGAAAAAAAGCTGTGGGAACGACTCAACCTCACCGCCGGAGTACGCTACGAATACAACCGCATCACCGGACCGGAGGAGGTCAATGGACAAACCATCCCTGATGGACGTACCGAGGATGACCGCCCTGTTTTTCGGTTTGGAGCTAATTATCAGGCAGCCGAAGCGACTTTTTTAAGAGCTTCCTGGGGGCAGGGATTTCGATTTCCGACCATTGCCGAAAAGTATATTACTACTGACTTGGGAGGGACTCCTATCACGCCCAACCCTGCGCTGGAATCTGAAACAGGCTGGAGTGCCGAAATAGGTATCAAGCAGGGGTTCCAGATATCCAACTGGCAGGGATTTCTCGACTTGGCGGGTTTTTGGATGGAATATGAAGACATGATTGAGTTTGCGTATAAAAGCTTTGCGGATGGCTTTCAGGCGAGTAATATTGGAAATACCGTTATCAAAGGCGGGGAGTTTAGTGTACAGGGACAAGGCAGCATTGGCAATATTCCCACCAGCATTATTGCCGGTTATACTTTTATTGACCCCAAGTTCAAGGATTTTACCGATGATATTCGGCTGCGATCCAGTGTAAATTATAATATTCTGAAATATCGCTCCAAACACACGGTAAAGTTTGATATAGAAAGTCGTTTTCTTAACGAACGATTAAACATCGGAACAGGATTGTTTTACAATAGCCACCTCGAAGCGATTGATGCCATTTTTGAAGCCCTCGTTATCCCCGGTTTGCGTACCTTCCGACAGGAAAACAATAAGGGATTTTTGACCATTAACGTTCGTATGGGGTATATGATAACCGACCAGCTAAAAGCCAGTATGGTAATCAGAAATATCACGAATGAACTGTACTCCAAACGCCCCGGACTATTGGAACCAACACGGCTTTGGAGTGTAAGAATGGATTATCGGTTCTAAGGAATGTTGAACAAAGAACCTGAATTTATTTATTCGCCATTCCTAATACACTGTCAAATAAGTTTCTTTGCATTTTTAGATAATCAACTAAAAAATTGATATCATTCAGCTTGATTAATGATGAAAAAAAACCATATCTTTTCTACTCTTGAAATGGTTGTTCTTTTGTCTTGATGCAAAAGAACCAAAAAATCAAGATTGCCTAAATGCCAACGCTTCAAAGCAGGCCCCCACGCCCCCGTAGGCAATCATTCCCAACCCGCCCAAGCTAACAGCGAGCGCAGCAGCAAAGCATTGCAAAAAAATACAAGAATTATTAATTTTCCATTTGCGGCCCTAAAGACGCCGCACCAAGATTTCTTTTGAAGCTCGAAAATCTGCGATTTTCTCGCTTCTTAAAACTTAAAAAAACTTATTAAACAGTGTACTAAGCAACGTGAACTAAAACGTAAAAAAGTAATTGGCAAAAAAGTTCCAGAAAAAAACCGCACCTATGGCCAGCAATTTAGCAATATAAAACGGAATACTTCCTTTTTCATGAAAAAGATAAAGAAAGGCATTATTCAGCCCCAAACCGGCTAGTGAAACCAGAAAAAACATACCATATTCCTGGATGATATTGGGGTCATGGCTCTCAAAAGTCCAAACTCGATTGAGATAGTAGTTGCTAGAAGCTGCTGCTACAAACCCCAGACTGTTCGCCACATATTTCTGTAAGCCCAGTTGCTCTTTGCTCAACCAGGTAACCGCAAAATCAACAGCGATTCCGCTTATCCCCACCATGCCAAATTTCAAGAATTTAACCAATATGGACTTGGACATAATTGGTTCGACCACCAGGGTTTGAGCCTCCATACTTACCGTGATTGAGTTTTGAAAAAGATTTTCAGGTAGCTAAAAAACTCCACAAAAGTAAGAAAATCTGCTGGAAGTACGAACCTGAAACGACTATCCTATTTCCCTGACCGATAATACCCTTTGTTATTGCTCCTGTTTTTGGCTGGCAGCGTGACTTTTCGAGTAGATTTTAACTCAATAATTCGGTCATCGCTGTAGCCCGCAATTTCTACTGCACTTCGGTTGGTTTCTTTATTTGAAGTACAAAGGAAAATTCGCCCGTCCGGCGCGACCAGCACATCGCGCAGCCGCCCGAACGTCATCGTAAAAAACTCTTCCATTTTTTCCACTTGTTGCCCGTCTTCCGACAGGTGGGCTACGTACAAACGCTGCCCTACCCTGCCATCACCACCTTTCAGGGCACAAGCAAGGATGGTATTTTGCCACTCCGGGATAGCCGGATGGTCGTAGTAGTCAATACCACAAACACCAATCGTAGGAGTCCAACTGTAAATACATTCCTCTACTGCTGCTTTTTCGCAATATCGTTTTTCAGATGGCAAGTCGCAGTACCCTTGCACTTTTGGCCAGCCGTAGTTTTTATTTTTTAAAATAATATTTAACTCATCATCATTGACTGCTCCGTGCTCAGAACTGTAGAGGATACCATTGCGCCCCCAGGCCAGTCCCTGCGGATTACGATGCCCATACGACCAAACCGGACTGCCCGCTACCGGATTATCCGCCGGAATACTGCCATCGGCATTAAAGCGCAATATTTTTCCATTAAGACTTTCCAGATCCTGCGGAGCTCGTTTTTTGAAAGCATCTCCCGTTGAAAAATAAAAAGTACCATCGTCAGCAAACAATATCCGGGAACCATTATGTGATTCATGCCCCTTAATTTTACTCAAGATAACTTTCCGCTTCGTTACTTTCTGCTTTTCAACATTATAAGTAAATCGAACCAGACGCGACACTTTCAAAGAAGTGGTATAATGTCCGTAAAAATATGGTTCCAGCGGGAAATGAGGATGGAGGGCAAAACCGTGCATGCCAGAGTTATCTTCCGATTCAAAAACACCTTTCACCTCGTGAATCAGTGTAATCTCGCCTGTCTCGGGATTGAGTTTTTTTATCTTGCCATCGCGCTCATTAAACCAAATATGCCCGTCGTTGCCCCATTCCAGACTCCAGGGCAGACGCAGATTTTCGGCAACGGTACGAATGTCAATATTGGTAGAATCAAGATGGAGATATTGCTCAAAATCGTTTTTGATATATTCAGGTGAAATAAGCCCCTCACCGGCAGTGATTTCGATAATTTTGTCACTATTTGGAGCTGCTCCACCGTACAAATCCGAATTGGAGGTGCAGACAAACACCCGACCGTCGGGCGTTACCTCTACATCGCGCAAGCGACCAGCCACATTTTTCAGAAAGAAATGCTCCCCGGTTATCTGCTTGCCGTCCGGGCTCAACTGTACAGCTTTCAAACCCTGTGTTTTCAGGCAAGTGATCAGCAGAGTGTTTTTCCAGCCGGCAATGGCATCTCCGTCATAATAATCCAGACCTGCCGGAGCAGCAGAAGGCGACCATTCGACCATCGGGTTTTTCAATTTCTTTTTGCGAAGCAGCTTTTTATCATGAGTAACTCCTCCTGCCAGTGGCCAGCCGTAATTGCCGCTTTTGACGACTAAGTCCAGCTCGTCATTGACAATAGTCCCGTGTTCGGTAGCGTAGAGCAAGCCGTTTTTTCCAATCGCTAATCCTTGTGAATTACGAAAGCCTTTTGCCCAAATCGGACTGCCCGCAATCGGGTTATCCGCCGGAATGCGACCGTCCAGGTGGTAGCGCAATATTTTACCATACAGCACCTCCTCTTCCTGCGCCCACTCGCTAATTTCGCCCTCCCCGATGCTTAAATATAAATATCCGTCTTTGCTGATAGCCATGCGTCCGCCCACATTAATGGATGCCGTTGGGATGTTTTCAATAATATTTTTTTCAAAAACAACTTTTTTTCGGTCGTCCGTTACTCGCCAGGCGGCAACTTTAATAAAAAGAGAACGATTTTGATAATAAGTATATGCCGTGTAAATCAGTGGATTACTGGAAAAATCAGGATGTACTGCCAACCCCATCAAGCCGCCTTGCAGTTCTTCGGCAACATCTTCGATTTGGTGTAACATTCTTCTTTCCCCCGTTTGTAAATTCACCCAACCGATATTACCTTTTTTTTCGGTATAAATCAGTTGTTCGTTGCCGATATACTCAATGTCCCAGGGGATGTGCAAGCCGGAGGCAATGATTTGGGTATCCAGTTTTACTTCAGAAAGGAGGTCGGTTTGTGATTGCGAATAAGTAGAAAAAATAAAAAACAGGAAAAGTATTGGTAAGGTTAGCTTAAAAGCCCTCATAGCAAGGTTAAGTAAATTAATAAAAAGACCCCATAACAGGAATCAATTCGCCGCCTTTCCAAAAAACCCAGGCGGCGAGTAAAACACAGACTACTACAAAAAGATATAATGTCATCAATCCAAAATCAGTTGATTTTTTAACACTTTTCATTTGTTAAAATTTTGATTTTCAGGCATAATCGGCTGATACAAGTGAATCCGCCAGTAAGAATCAGGATGTTCAAAAGTCCTTGCCAGTTGTAGCCCCAGTGCAGGAGCATTGCTCAGTTCTACTGCCGATAGCAGATACTCGCCCCCCAATGCCTGAAAGGGTTCTATTTCAAATTGCCAATCATCCAGACGGACAGACTGATTCTTGCCTATCATAAATGCCGTTCCTTCTTTGCCCAATCGGGCGGAGTAGAGGTAACAGCGATTGCCCCACCGGTTGAATTCATTTTCGATTATTTCATTTTTGGGTAATTCATTTTTCATCATTTTGCCAAACTGTTTTTTGTAGGAATATTCATAAATTGCCTGGTGTCCGTCAAGGGTATAAAACCCGTTGAACAGAGAAACTGTTGGATGTATGCCCAAATGCGCTACCCGATAAGAAGACTTGGGTTTGCCAATAAAATCAGCAATCTCTGTCCACATTTCGGCAGCAAAAAACTCCTGGAAATTGGGCTTTTTTTGCAAACCGATTAGCTGGCGTGTATTATGCTGAAATTCATCATTAGTAAAAATAGTAATCAATAACTGACTGGCAATCAAAAAAATAACCAGCTTTTGATAAGCCGGCTTTTTCCATAACCTCCCCAGTAAAATGGCAAAAAGAAAATACCACAAAAAAGGTAACACAATCCGAAATCGCTCAAACTTGAACGTTTCGACTAAAGGAAAAGCACTGCCCAACAACTGCACCACCCAATTATAAAACCCGTAAAAAAGACACAGTGCCACAATACCCCATAGCAGGCGTTTTTCCAGTCCGATGCTCCCCTGTCGTTTCCATACAAACAACAAAGTCGCCAGTATCGGCAAACTTACCATTGTACCTACATGATAATGCCCGATTAACAACAACATTAGCGTATGCTGCAGGCTGAAACCGAGTTTTAAATTTTTATTATACAAATACGAATAATCCTTGCGGTGCGACACAAAATCCCCCGGCATCAACAATACTTCAAACAACTGATAATTGCCCGCTACATAGCCCGCCAGCAACAGGAACCCGGCAATAAAAAGCGGCAGATGAAACCGCTTTTGTAAAAAGGAATATCGCAGAAAAAAAACACCCGTCAGGAATAATACCGGAATGCCCATCCAGACCATAGATGAATAAAACGGGAATAGACCGATAATCAGATAATCCAGCCATTTGGCACGACTTTTTGCCAGATTCAACAGTGACCAGATCAGCAGGGGAAACCCGCTAACAGAAATCCCAAAAGTATTAAAGTAAGGAATCCAGCTAAAAATAAGCGCAACTCCCAGCACTACCGGCAACTGCTCTTCTTCGGTTAAAAAATAACGCTTAAGCAGCAAAATCATCCCGACAAAGCCCGCCAAATCCATCAAAAAAGCATTGCACAGATACCCCCAAAATAAACCAAACTGAGCAATCAAAAAATAGATGAATGACAATGCACCGGGCAAAACTCGCCGTGGCAAACCATTCATCAACTGCTCGACTGCTGCATCAGAGGAGTAATCGAATGCCAAGCCGCTATCCACCAGTAATTGATACCAGTACCACTCCCCTTCCAGCGTATCATGAATGCGGACATAACTTTGTTCACCTAGCAACAAATAAGGCAGGAATTGCAGTAAAAACAGACCAATCGCCCACCACCAGGCTCGCCGGTTAAGCGTCTGAACATTGATGGTAGCAAAGTTGGCGAGCAGGGTCATTTTAGGCGGTTTTTCTTTTTCACAAATTAGCAATCTACATGACGGGGCGCAAAATTCAACATTTAACAAGGATAAAAAAAATTATAGCGATTTAAAATTTCCAACACCGAAAGAATCACTACTTTTGGGCTTTCGAGAGAATGGGATACTATTCCTGTGCCTGTTTTGTTGTTGGAAAAAAATTACTATGCTCCAATATTTTAAAAATATCATCGGAGAAGAAGCCCGCCTCACCGGCTTGCCCTTGTTCCAGTTGCTGGGTTTAGCCTTATTCCTACATCTGATAACTGCCTGGTGGAGTATTGGTTATCATAACCCCGATGAGCATTTTCAAATTCTTGAATTTGCCAATTACCTACTCGGCAATACCACCGCCGACCAATTAGCTTGGGAGTTTGATGCCCGAATTCGCCCTGCCATTCAGCCCACTTTAGCTTACGGATGGTTTTCTTTTTGGAAATTATGGGGAATCAGCAATCCGTTTTTCTGGAATTTCAGCCTAAAAACCATCACCCTCTTGCTTGCCTTGCTGACCGTGGTGCAAGTCACGCATACATTAGGCAGAGAATTGTCTGAACAACAACAAAAATGGCTTTGGTTATTCAGTTTATTTTTGTGGTTCATGCCCTATTTGCACCTGCGATTTACAGCCGAAAATGTTGGCGGCATCCTGTTCACCTGGAGTTGTTTGCTCATCATTAAAAAGGAACAACCTGCTCGAATGAGGAGTTATTTTTTGGCAGGATTACTGCTGGGATTCAGTTTTTTTGTGCGGTTTCAGTTGGCTTTTGCCATTGCGGGGCTGGGGTTTTGGTTATTACTAATTCGAGGAATTCGCTGGCAGGAAATCGGCGGGATGTTAGCTGGTTTTTTGGTGACAACACTGGTAAATTTCGGGCTGGATAGCTGGTTTTATCAGGAAATTGTTTTTACACCGTGGCAATATTTTGTAGCTAATATTATCGAAGACAAAGCATCCGGTTTTGGTATCATGCCTTGGCATTATTACTTCACCACTTTTTTGTGGGGAGCGGGTCCGATACTGGGAGTGGCATTATTATTGGCATTTTTGACGGGCTGTTGGCAAAAACCTCGACATATCATTGTCTGGTGCTTTGTACCATTTTTGATGGGGCATCAACTGGTAGGACATAAAGAACTGCGGTTTTTATTTCCCTTTCTTTATTTTTTTCCGTTTTTGACCATTGTGGGAGCCAGCTTTTGGTGGAAAAAAATCCGTTCATCTTTTTTTAAAAAAATCATTAAAAACACCTTAATCGGTATCAATTTGCTGCTTTTAGTCCTGTTTTCTACCCGATTGGTACATTCGCTACTGGACTTTAACGAATACTTCCTGTATCGCCTTTATCAATATGCCGACCAACAAACAGAAAAAGTAACGATTGTCAGTCTGGAAAACAATCCCTACGAACTACTCGGCCTGGAATTGTCTTTTTATAAAAATCCTGATTTGGAGGTGATTTATTTAAATAATGAAAAAGAATTTGCCGACTGGCTCCATCATCATGCCGCTTCTCGTCCTGTCCTTTTTTATCAAATGGGCTACGACTTCCCTGCTCCGCCCGACGGCTATGTGCTGGAAAGAAAAGCAATCGCCTTCCCCGAATGGGGAGCCAATTATAATTATTATAACTGGCAATCAGTTGCTCCCATCAAAGCCGTGTATGAGTGTACTGCTGCTGTTGTTGAAAAAAAATAGATTCAAAATTTTACATATTATAAAAAACAATAATATTTGGCATGATTATTGACTATCATACCATATCATCACTTGTTTTAGGGATGAGGAAATAAATAAGCTACCCAAAGTTTTCGTAGGGAATTTGGGTTTAGACGAGTCTATCTTATTGA
>JAOXNT010144328.1:0-10226 GCA_028565815.1 Cletocamptus dominicanus | reverse complement strand
GAATTTTTCAACATTAAATGTATAAATATTATGAGTACAAAAATCAGGACAGTAACCATTGACACTCTCACAGGTATTATGAATGAGATGTACATGAAATCTGTTAAAAGACCTAATCACGATAAATGGATGGATTGGGGAAAAGGAATATGGCAGCTAAACTCTGACCTTCAGGAACTTGGGTTTGAAACACTGCTTATCATAGGGGATCCGGGTACCGGTAAATCTTCAGGTATGAGAACACTTCCTCATAACACCAATATCTGGTTTAATGCAGATAACAAAAATCCTGTATGGAAAGGTGGTAAAGAGGAATATGGTAAGAAACACAACCCAAGAATGCCTTATCACGTAATTCCTAAGAACTATGATGATATAATCTCTCATATTAAAGGAGGCCTTAAAAAAGACATGTTTGAGGAAGAGAGGTTTGCTATTCTTACAGCTCATTGTGAGGAATATAAGCAAGGAGGAGAGGTTAAGTATAGACTTAAAACTTTAGGTAATCTTGCTACAAAGATGCAGCTTGAGGGTAAGTTTGAAACTGTACTTTACTCTAAAGTTATAAAAGAAGGTGATGAAACAAGGTTTGTGCTTGAGACACAGAATGACGGATATAATACTGCCAGAAGTCCTATGGGATTATTTGAACCTATAATAGATAATGACTACAAGTTCATTATTGATAAACTACTGACATACTAAGCTTCTAACTCACTCATATAATAAACTACTGACTACTAAGATTATTAAATATTAAACTATAACATTATGAGTAACGAAAAGAAACCTGTAATCAGAATCCCTGATGTTTTAGACCTGCTAAAACAAGGGAAAACAAGGGAGGAGATAAGGCTCCACTATGGATTAACAAAGTCAGACCTTAAATTACTGTTCAAACATGAAAAACTGAAGTACAGAAAAAGGCATACATCAGCAGTACCGGGATTTATTCTTGT
Organism: Cletocamptus dominicanus; assembly: GCA_028565815.1. Lineage (NCBI taxonomy): Eukaryota > Metazoa > Arthropoda > Copepoda > Harpacticoida > Cletodidae > Cletocamptus > Cletocamptus dominicanus. The sequence continues at coordinate 9,267 of JAOXNT010144328.1, read as the reverse complement.
AGACCCTGAAGAAGAGCCTAAAGATTTACCTGAAGAAATGTCTAATACACATACAACTAACGAGATTGAAGACTCAGAACAGGGAGAGAATGAAGAAACTGAAGAAGACAGCTTTATAGATGAAATAGAAAAGTGGGACTAAAAATTAATTATTTAAACTCAAAAAATATATAAAACGCTATGAAAAAAAGATTTGGAGCCATTAATGATCAAGACCCAAGCTTAGCTTCACAGGGTAGCAGTGTAAGTTTTGGTCTTAACCAGGGTAAATTCACAAACCTAGGTTTTACAGATAAAGCAGGTAAAGATGAAAGTCCGGGAAATGCTTTTGATATTGAAATTGCCATAGGGGATAAAACCTTCAAAAGGAGAATCTTTGAGGTAACAAAAGTGTATGGAAAAGATGGAGAATTGAGCCCTGGGGATGAGGACTATGAAAAAGAGTATGACAAGACCCTTAATCAGGCTTTAGGTGTTATAGTTCATGCTGTGAAAGCTACAGGGGTTTCTCAGGAAGCTATAGACAAAGCTTTTGAGAAGAAAGATGTGGAAAACTTTTCTGACTGGTGTAAAGTGGTAGAAGGTCTTATCCCTAAAAACTATAAGGAAAAGACTGTAGACGTATTCCTTGAATATGAATGGGAGATAAAGGAAGGTAATGACAGAACTTGGTTGCAGTTGCCTAAAAACATGAAAGGTGGTTATTGGTTATGCCCTGCTACTAAGCCTTTGGCAAGCTACACAAAAGTAAATTCCTGGACTGAGTTTAATAGTAAAATTAACCAGGATGTGATGAAAAAGGGATTGGCTTATCAAGATGGAGATGATAATCTACATCCTTTTAGAAGAACACAGGATTACATGGAAAGTAATAAAGCCAAAATGCAAGGTGGAAACACTAATAACAACCTACAGAGTACATCTGATATAGATGAGGATAACTCAGCTTCAACTTGGTAAGATGAAATTAAGCTCCTGCACCACACCATAGGTGCAGGGCTTTATAAATTTCTATGCTATTATGAAAGGTTTTATTGACAAAAATTCATTACTGGAAGAAGTATCACAGGAGAGAATATTTGAGTTGGTTTTTGGGTTTATGCCACAGGAAGATGAATATGTTGTGTCTCCTTTCAGGGAAGATAACAACCCAGGTTGCTGGTTTGAACTGGATAGTCATGGAAATCTTAGGTTTGTAGATTATGCAGCAGTAAATCACAGTAAAAAACTAGATTGCTGGGATGCAGTAAAGATGAAATATAAACTTGATAACTTCTATGAGGTACTGCTATTTGTAAAAGAAGTTCTTGTGGATAATAACCTGGAGACAGAAGAGAAGAAAAGAAAAACCACATTTTTTAAAAAAACAGTAAGAAACTTTTTTCATATTTTCATAGATAAAAGACCTTTTAACAACAGTGATAAAAAATTCTGGAGTGCTTATGGGATTACTTCCAAAAATCTTGAAGAAGATGATGTAGTGGCCTTGAAAAGCTATAGTACCTATAACTTCTATAAAGGAGATTTCAAAAAGAAGCTTTATAAGCAATTAGGCTACTCTTTTAATTTTCCAAACAGTAAAAAGAAGTTGTATTTCCCCAGTAGTAAAAGGAGATTTTTCACAAACTGTAATGCAAATGATATTGGAGGTATTGAGATTAAAAGTGAGACACTTATCATATCAAAATCATACAAAGACTATAGAGTACTTAAGAATTTAGGCCTGAACACTGTTTGGGTTAACAGTGAGACATCCTATCCAAAGGATGCTATACTGTACCTAATGTGTCAGAAGTATAAAAAAGTAATTGTATTTTATGATAATGATGAAGCTGGCATAAAAGGTAGTAATAATATGTGTGCCAGGATAAACAAATTCTTCACAAACAAGGCAATACCTTTCAACCTTCCTGAAGCATTATTAGCAGTTGGAGTCAAAGACCCATCAGATATGTATAAAAAGATAGGTAAAGAAGATTTCTATGATTATATGCACAAAGTATTCATACCCAATGCTATAACAAACAATGAATGATAGAAAAAACACCAAAATAGATTCCAGGATAAACCCTCTTTCTAAGATAGATGATTCCTGGAGTGGAATAATGGAATACCTTGAGCTTCCTGAAGTTAAAGAACTTAATGTTCAACTGATAAAACAGAAGTATTACCCTCCTCCTGAAAACATTTTTGAAGTATTCTCAACACCTTTGAGTGACATAAAGGTTGTCATTCTAGGTCAGGATCCTTATTACAGACCCGGATATGCTGTTGGAAGAGCTTTTGCAGTTCCTGCATCATGTAAACTTCCTGCCAGTCTTAGAGTAATACAGAAAGAAGTGTATGATGAAGGTTTTGGGCCTGACAATGAAACAGGTACTTTTCCTCCTGAATGGAAAACTTTAGACCACTGGACTAAACAAGGAGTATTCCTTCTTAATACAGCTCTTACAGTCCAGAAGAACAAACCTCTTAGCCACACTAAGTATTGGAAGGGGTTTATCACAAAAACCATAGAGTATGTAGCTATGAATCTTAAAAAGCCCTGTGTGTGGCTCCTATGGGGTAAAAAAGCACAGAAATTTAAGAAACATATAATAAATACTACTCTGGATAACAGCATTTGTGGAGATTTTAATTACATACTGGAAGCTGCACACCCTGCTGCGGAAAGCTATTCCTATGGGAAAGCAGGTTTCTATGGATGTAACCATTTTACCCAGACAAATAAAATACTGACAAACAATAAATTAAAGCCAATTAATTGGTAATCAATTTTCATAATCTTACATAAAACTTTTAATTATGCAACAAAGAACAATCACTTTCTACTCATCTATTTCAGGAGTAAGAAAATTAGAAACCGCAGAAACTAAATGGGGAGCAATCAAAGCCCTTGCCGTAAGAGAATTTGGGTTAACTTTTGACAAACTTACAGCAACACTTGGAAGTACAAAAGCTAATCTTGTTCTTGATGATGCTGAGGTACCTGCTGAAAATGCTGTAATATTTCTCAGACAAAAGGATGCTAAAGGTGGAGCAGATTATTCCATTCTTAACTACAAAGAACTGAGAGATGTCATAAAAAAAGAAGGGCAAAACCTTAAGCAATACATAAGCCAGAATTGTGCCAATGGTAATTGGACAAGAGCTACCACAGATGAACTTAAACGCCTTGTTAATGAGTACATGAATAAATCTGAAAATACACAGAAGTCGGTAAAGCCTGTTGAAAATAAAACAGAAGCAGAACCTGTACAAAAGATTCAAGAAACTCAAGCTGCTGAAGACTTTAATATTGAAGATCTGCTGAATGTTTTAAGTAACTTGGAAAGTCAAGCTTTAAATATAGAGAACCCAAAAAGGAGGGAAGAAATTATTGTAAGACTGGGTGTTATTGAAGAGAAATTCTCTAGTGTAAAAAAGAGTATTGAGAATGTCTACAAAACTGAAGAGGAGATTTTAGCTGAAGAATACAGAAAGTTGTTTGGCAGGTAATTATCCATGTAGTCTTGTTTATGTGAGCTGCCAGTGTAATCATTGGCAGCTTTTTTATTGTAATCATAAAACCACAGTTATGCTAAAAAACAAAACTATAGGCATAGATCACCAGAATGCCTATGAGGTTAAGGCTAGGTACGCCATCTTTAAGAAAATGTACATAAAGGGTGAATTCAGAAATCTTAAGGTGCTCTACAGTCTTTTTAAAAGAGGCTTTTTTATAGGCAAAGATTATGAGAATGAAGAACTTCCCAAAAAATCTATATATGTTATCAAGGAAGTGTTTAAAATAATGGACACACTATTTCATGATAATTGGGATTTATACCCTTCTTATAGTGCTTTGCTACGAAGATGGCAACTATATTTCATAATAAGATTTGAAGGGGGAATAATCACTAATGGTAGTGGATTTAAACACCCACTTAAAAATATATTCTTACACGTACTTCTTGAACTTAGACAAGAGGGATTTGCTTTTACCAAAATGAGCATGAGTAAAACTGACTACACATTGGATGATATTTGTGCAGGGTATATTCATTCTCATGTTAGGCTGCTAAAATACGCAATTAATAAGAACACTTTGAGAGCATTTACAAATGCAAGTGAAAAACGAAAAAGGTCTATTGCAGATGAAATTTACAGAAATATTTTGAGCAAATACTCAGTAAAATTACCGGTGTGTAAAGGTGCCGTCATCACAGATATAATGGAGGAAATGGCAGTGCTAACAATGAACATACATGAAAACTGTTCATTAGAAGAGCTGACCACTTTAAGTAAATTTGAAGATTTCCGTCTTGCCTTTACAAACTTCATGCTGTATATGTCAGATTTTGTTTTCTGGGAATCCTCAAAAGGGGGGCCCTATTACTCAATAAATAACTTCGATAATGAAAAAATTGCTACTTCAACACATGCTTCTATGTATGTAGATATTGAAGCTGGCTATAGTTTTTTCAGAAGTGTGGCACAGGAAAATATACAGGCTTTCAAAAATTGTGATGTGAATATTGTAGATGGAAAAGTTGAAGTTTGTCAGAATGAGATTTTTGATAAAATTCTCCTAAAAATTATGATTGATATGTACCTAAGAAATGTAGGAAATGTTCACATGCTGTATTGTATAGACCCTGTGAGTAACTTGCCTGTAGAAATTCAAAAAAATAGTAATTCAAATATTAACCTAAAAAGATTTCTTAAACAGGCACTAAATTTTGTAGGAGGTAAAACAAAGAGGACAGTAGAGGACTATGGTATACTTTTTAGAGGGGTAAACTACCCTATCAGGGTTTATGAAAAACCTGAAGATGTAGAAAACATAAAATTAGAAGAAAAATTATTAAACAACTTAAAAATTAAAAATGGATACAAACAACTATTTGCCCAAGCAGTCTCAGAAATCTTTTCAAGGATACTCACAGAAAGTAATATCCGAAGCCAAGCCTGTTAAAGTTCTTGTTACTAATAGGTTCTGGGATCAGGTTAAACATCTTTGCTTAAGTATATATGAAGTAGAGTGGTCAGGAGTGCTTGTGTATACCTATGAGGGGAGTATACAGGATTATGAAAACATGAAAATCATGCTACTTGACATTATACCTATGAATAAGGGAAGCAAGAGCTATACCAGCTTTAGTTTTAATTCAAATAATGACAGGATGGTAGACTATTTTATGGAAAATCCTGAAAGACTTGATACAAAAATTAAAACAGGGTTGATACACTCCCATAACACTATGTCAGTATTCTTCAGTGGGACTGATTTAGATGAATTAAAATCTAATGCTGCTAATCACAACTATTATCTATCTGTAATTGTCAATAATAAACTTGACATAACAGGTAAAATAGGAATGGTCACTGTATTTAAACCTGAAGGGTTAAAAGCTATTGATGAGCAAGGAAACCCATATTTAATACAAAGTGAAGAGGAATTCAGTATTTTCAGGACAATACCTTGTGAATTCTTTTTTGAGGAAAAGCCTGATTACATGGTTGCTATTGAAAAGTCTACTAAAGAGGTTATTGAAGAAAGTAAAAAGGTTCTACCTAGTGTGAAAACTGACTCAGAGTGGCCTTATATGCCTTACCTTGAAAATCCACAATCTAAAGATAGGAGCCTAAAAACTACTAAAAAAATACTGGATTTAATAAAAAACTACATTAAAGGCCTGACAGAAATATTAAAAGAGCCGGCAGCTAAGAAAATCAAGAATTTGCTTAAAACTAACTTCTATGCAAGTCCTGAAGCTTTCTTAAACAGTTTTTACAAGGAAATGAAAACAACAGAAGGGGTAAGTGCAATGGTAGACAGTGTTGCAGAATTTCTAATAGAAGAAAGCCTTGACTTAGAACTTAAATATCATTTCCTAAATAAAGTTTGGACTGATGCACTTGACAGGCTTACCGGAGAAGAGGATGATGATTTCCCTCATTTAATTTAATTATGTCATCAATTAAAATCGAAAATTATGAACAATGTAACATTAAGGTATTCAGGATTGCCTTGGATGCAGGAGGAAATGATTGAATACAAGAAAGCTACCATAGTTGGTTGTGGTGGCATAGGCTCCTGGCTAGCCTTACTACTAAGCAGAGCTGACTATAGCTTCACTATATATGATTTTGACTATGTTGAAGAAACTAATCTTGGGGGTCAATGCTTTTCAAACTATTCTCTGGGTGAAAGTAAGGTGTCAGCTTTGCACAACACACTGCTGTATTTTGGGAATACTTCACTGCAATCTAATATGTATAGAAAAGAGCATTATACAGAAGAGTGTGCAAGTAATTTCATAACCTGTAGTGCTGTAGATAACATGGCAGCCAGGAAAAGAATATTTGAAAACTGGATAAGAGATAATGTAGAGAATGTAAGTGAATTTGATCCTAAAAAAGGTCTTAGTTTATTTATAGATGGTAGGCTAGAGGCTGAATTTTATCAGGTATATTGTGTCCTGGCCAAAGACCAGGAGGCTATAGATAATTACAGAGAAACTTTGATAGATGACAGCCTGATAGAAGATGCACCTTGTACAATAAAACAGACAAGTCATGTTTCATGCTCTTTAGCAGCTGATATGGTAGGTTTGATAAACAATCATATATCTAACATATACCAGAGGGAGGAGCTGAGGTCTGTTCCTTTTAAGTCTGAGAAATTCTTTCCTTTATTTCTAAATTCTTAAGTACATGGGAGAAGTAAAAATGATAAAAAATGGCTGGCCTGGATTTACCTTTAAGGAACAAGGAATTCCACTAAGCCTTAGAGATTTCAGATTTAGTACAGAAGCAGAAGCTGTAGGAGAGTATAAAGAGTACTTTAAGTTGGAATACTATGCAACACAAGAGGATTTTATTCCTGCTCTAAACTATCTATGTGTTTTAAAAGGAGAAAATTCTTTGATAAAAGACCCTATAGAAAAACTTGAATCATTTGGATACTTAAATCTTGATACTGACAAGACTATAGTTTATCCTTTTTATCCATTTCATAGGAGGGCTTTTGTGAAAGAAATCAATCTAATTAAAGCTTATGTTTCCGGAGCTAAACAAAGTGCTAAAAACATACTTCTTAGGTTTAATTCAACAAGCTTTAGGAGCCACGTAAATTTTAGGTATTCTGATTTTTGCATAACAAAAGGCATAAAAGTTTTGGCAGGACCTCAGTGTCTTATGGATGAATTTGGATATATTGCCTGTGTTTGTATTAATCCCTCTATTTTAATAAATAGTGGAATAACTGAAAATAAGTACAGACCAGCTCAGAAAAAAGCTTTCAAGCTTTTGATTGCAAGTAGATTTACAACAGATGAAGACTATAAAACTTTCTACAGAGCTTTTACAAAAAGTATAGTAAATGAGTATCTTAGTATAGGCATAGAGGTTAGTATTGTGCCAAATATTGTAGACTCACTATTTTACAGGAGTCCTGTTAGAAAGGGGCAGAGTAAAGAAGAGATTAAAAAAATTATAAAACAAAACATTCATTATGCTAACAATAGGAACCAGGAGTCAGGTAACTGACTATTTTAACAAGGAGGCTGTAAGTTCCAGCCTCCTTAAACGTGTTCTAAAGGGTAGAAGTACTCCAATCAACATAGATGACAAAGAACATGTAATAATAGGCTCTGCTGTGGATAATATTTTGCTTATGCCTGAAGGAGATTTTGAAGAATCCTTTGTGGTTATAAATGAGCCTAAAGCAACAGGTACAGTAAAGGAGATCATACAAAGAGTCTATAATGATGTACTAGAGTGGAACACAGAAGGTGAATCTGTAAAGGAATTGGATTGGTATAAAGACTTTATAGTGAGAGCTGCAAGAGAGGCTGGGTACCAGAATAACTATAAAGATGAGACTTTGTTTAAAACTTTGGTAAAATCAGGTAAAACATACTTTGAATACCTTAAAAGAGGGAGTGGTAAAACAATTGTTTCTACTGAAGAAAAACAGAAAATTGACAGGATAGTTGATGCACTTAAAAAAGATAGTTCTACAAAAGCCTATTTTGACAGGGATGCTATTCGTGATAATAATTATATACATGTTTTCTATCAGGTACCACTATATTTTGAATATAAAGGGTTTGATTGTAAAGCACTTCCTGATTTAGTTATATTCATATATGGGAATCAAGAAACCCCCAGTGAGATTATCATACTTGATCTTAAAACAACAGCTAGTGTGGCATCTTTTAAGTACCAATGTAAAAGGTTGAGGTATGATATACAAAGCAGTTGGTATACCCTGGCTGTAAATACACTGTGGCCAGGAGTGCAAACATCTTTTAGATTTATAGTGGCTCAGGTAGATGAAAGACCAAATCCAACTGTGTTTGAGCCCACTGAAGTTTTCATGAAAGTAGGCAAGAACGGTTTCCCTGCTGTTACAGGAAAGGTTAACATCAAATCCGGAGGTGAAACTGTAGAAACTATAAGAAGGGTTGTAAAAGGTGCTGTCAAAGGGTATGATGACCTTCTGGAAGATTATAAGGAGCTTGTTAATAATGATTGGCAAAAACCTTTACCTGTTAATGAAAATGGATTTGTAGAGCTTGGGTGGTATGATGAATTGCCCTAAAATGTTTGTAAATGTCAGTAGACAAATTCTTAAAAGAAATAGACAAATCTCTAAAAGGGAAAAAAGATATACAAAATATTTATCAAAACAAAACAGTAAGCTTGTTGCATCCTATGATGTATGCTTTTGGCACCAACTTTATGTATCACAGGAATACAATTCCAATATCAGCTGTTTGCATTCTTGATATGAAAGTCAGATTTATAAATTGTATCTATGTTGTAGTAGATATTAAAAGTAAATATCAAAACAGTAGACGTGGAAGTAGTAGAATTGATAGGTTTTTCAACTACATAAGGGAAAAGTCTTTCTATGTAACTGATTATGAGTATACAGAAGATAAGGTAGTAGTAGTTTTGAAAGTTCCTGAACAATTCTTAGGAAGTTTTCAGGCTTTCATTGAAGGCAAGTATAGTAACATGTACCAAACAAGTGAGGAAAAGGATTTCTTTGTTAAAGCCAGGAAAAATCCGGAACTTGAGCTTATTTCCAGTAGGGCTAGTCCAAAAAATGAATATACCAAGAAATCATACAGGGAAGAGTTTAAGATTGAGCTTGATAAAATAGAAAAGGTTATTACTGATGAACATCAGCTTATTCCACCTTTGAAATTTAAAGAAGAAGTCTTAAATTACACTAAAGTTAAGCCACAGTATATCAATCTTGATCTGTACACC
>JAOXNT010144218.1:0-10228 GCA_028565815.1 Cletocamptus dominicanus | reverse complement strand
CTCTTGTCCATCAGACTTATCAAAGAGTCCCATTTCACATCTCCTATTTTGGTAAGGCGTTCGGATTCGCCAAATTGAAGTTTTATAAATTCTTTTGGATCCAGCGATTTTGATAAATAGCGGATTTCATAATGTAAATGCGGTGCACTACTAGCTCCAGTATTACCAGATAAACCAATTACCTGTCCACGATTGACAATATCGCCGGGCTCCACATGTAATTTACTTAAATGTGCATAAACTGTTTCAAAACCATAATTGTGCTGTATGACAATATGATTACCACTACTATTATTATATTCCGCTTTTACCACTACACCATCGGCTGTTGAAAAAATTTTCTGTCCGATGCGGGAACGTAAATCAATGCCCCGATGGAAACTGCGACGTTTCTTTAACGGGTGACGACGATATCCAAATGCACTAGTAATTACTTTGCCCTCAGTTGGATAACCAACTGGTAAATTCTCAAACAATAAGGCTTCTTGACGGGCATTTAATGCTGCCAGCTCAATTAATTCATCTACTTTATTTTGCCCCTTGTGTTGCTCTTTATTGTAATCAACTTCAAGATCAAAGAACTTGGCGATATTATCAACACGTGTATCCAGCTCACGAAAGTTTTCATCCGTGGTTTCAATATACGATGCTAATTGTCTGACACGACTTAGCGTATCGTTATCATCCCAGAAAGTTAGTTCGGCATTATTAAATTGCAAGTCTTGATTTTGCTCGCCCCCAACATACGTACTAGGCTGTAATCCTGCAATCACATGACCGACTTCTTTCATATTGTCCTGTAATTGACGATAATCTTGCTCGATTTCCGTTAATCGCGTCAATAAGGATTGATTGATTTTTGTGGTTTGGCTGTGATTCTGGTATAAATAAACATTAATCAATGAAGATAAAACCACCGCGACAATAAGCGATATTGCTGTAATGACAAACAGCTTTTTAAAGTAAGCCGGCACAGCAAATGAACGCGAGCCCTTAACATCGGTAATTGTGACTCTGAGTCTGCGTGTAAAATTATATGAAGTCATAAGAATTTTTTCTTACCTGTAAGGCGCCTAGGATACCTTATTTGCGCCCGAATTTATAGTCTTTACATAGCCTTTATTTAATGTTAGAGGACAATTATAGTAGAAAATTTTATAAAAAGACATAAAAAAACAAAATGTTCGCAACTTATGGTTATAGATTAACAATAAACAATTAAATTAAATACAACTCGACGTCATTACAATAGGCACAAATCCACAGTACAAAGATAACAGCCAGCAATATTTCTTACCAATAAAAGAAATAAAAAAGCGCTGCAAACATATATCAAAACAACATACTACAAATTAGCTGCATTTATTAATAGTTGTTTAACAAAATGCAAGATCTTATCTCAAACTTACTCTGCACCATTGCCTATTAGTGAATACAAGCAATTGCACTTGTCGCAAAAAGACGAACAATATTTAAATTAACAAGAATATGGCGCCCCAGAGAGGATTCGAACCTCCGACCTGCCGCTTAGGAGGCGGCTGCTCTATCCAGCTGAGCTACCAGGGCAGCATCAAATCAGCTTATTTTGCAATATTTTTGAAAGTCATACAATCCATGTTTTACTCCATTTTTCAAGCATGTATTGAAAACAATATAAACCATACTAATTTTATAAAAAATAATACGCAATAACTAATCTGAAAATAAAAAAGCGCTAATAATATCAACTCAATAGCTACACTCTTTTTACAGTACGAGCTATAATAACTTTAACTAAATAACCTAGAAATATAGTTATGAGAAGATTGATTTTAACGATATTAACGTTATATATGGTTGGTACACAGGCTGTCTTCGCCCAACAGACACAACAGGACGATGATATATTAGACTTTCTGCCGCCTATTTTAGCCGCAACAAATTCACCAAAACCAGAACCAGAACACCCCTATATTGTCGCTGTAAAAAAAATCAGTGGCACTTGGCGATTTGACAGAACTTCAAGTGATATTCAGTTTAAAGACTTTATTAGACTAGATTCAGCAACAGCAAAATTAGATGGCCAAGTTGCTGTTATGACGGGTATTGCATCAAGTTCCAGTAGTTTTTCACCAAACAATACAGCATCTGGTGGATATGACGGACAAGAAAAAATATACCTGGTGATTGATTTTTGGGATACGACATTCCAAGATTTAGCTTCATATTATTTTTTCAGCTCACCTAACAGTAATAATGCATCAACTGACTGTCATTTCTATGGAGATTTTCAGGGGAATATCCCGCAATTTGCTACATGCACCCCTTTTACAAAAACCAAGCTCTCAAATGTACAAAAAAGTCTTGCTCAAACCAGTGAATTAACCAAATCGGCTAACAATGCTCTGATAGACAAACATTACCAAGACTATAATCAACAAAAAGCCGATGCAGCCTCCAAGCTGAGCAAACAACAACAAGAACAACAGCAATTTCAAATGTATAGAGACATTGCTAAATCTTTCTTTTCTGAATAAAAACTCAATTCGAGACTTTATTATTTATAAAGTCTCGAATTATATTATTAACTAGTGCAATGATTCATTGACAATGGAACGGCTTAGTTATTGGTCAATAAAGAAACACATCCATCATTTCTACTAACGGCTCAAACATGAACTACAACATACAATAAGTGAGCTTCAGTATTTACATCAAAAGTGAGTTGCTAACGAAAAGTACGTTTCAAACTGACTCAAGCTGCGTCACACAAATTAACACGTCTTTACTTCGCGCTAACTAGCAAGATAACTGCGGGTTCATATCTTACGGGAGTCCTAATGCTTATTGGGTTTTCTCTCTGATCACAATTTTGATGTATATTTTGGGTTAAATAATACGCGCGGATACGAAAATAATATCGTATCTGCGTATTCTTATATACAAATTATTCTGCGCGAAAATCACATCTATAAACATATTGTAGTCATCGAATCATTTTGGGTTTCGACAGGGAAACAAATCTCATTGTTAACAGACTCACAGACATCACCGTTGCCATCTAAATTTTGGTCTAACTGATCAGGGTTCGAATGCATAGGACAGTTATCTGCGATATCTAAAATACCATCATTGTCATCATCAGAATCACAGACATTACCTTGGCCGTCTTTATCAGTATCTAGCTGATCGTTATTTCTGACATACGGACAATTATCGACACCATCAAGTATATTATCATTATCATCATCAGCATCAGCACTATTACCAATACCATCATTATCACTATCTTTCCACTCATCAGGATCTAATGGAAAACGATCAGCTATATCATCGACACCATCATTATCATCATCAGTATCACAAACATCGCCAACACCATCGTCATCAAAATCCAACTGCTTAGCGTTAGGAGTATTAACACAAGTATCAATCTTATCAACTATACCATCAGAATCTACGTCTGAGCCTAGTATAGTAAAGTTGCGCTGAAAGTCATCCCATTTTCGCCCATCAAAGTCACCATCCAAATGGTCACCTAGCGCATCCTTTAGGGTGCCACAAACAAATAAACGGTATTGCCCTGATTTTAAAACAGATGATAAAGTCAAATGTACCTGGCTTGCACCAACCATTGGTGTATGTGTTGCAGAAGAAATACTGACGACCGTATCATCACCCTCAACACCTGTTTCACAGCTTTGTGTATCAAGTAAATTATTTTCACCTGCCTGGACCAATAAATAATTATCCAGATTTAATACACTTCCTGACTCGTCAAGAGAATGTTGCATAGGGTGCGAAAATGTCATGGTAAAGGCACTTATCGGATGACGCGTATTTTCTGATTCAGATAATAAGCCATCCTCTGTCTGTGGAAAACCCGATATATGTGAAACAAATGCAGTGCTCCCCATTTTCCATAATTCATTACCATATACTTTATCTTGATAATGGAAGAATATAGTGTTATTTACCAGTCTAAACCCTTTGGCAAGCGGATAAGTATCAATAGTGTCTGTTTGATTAACATTCGACAACATAGGTAGACTCATTTTAGTCCCCTCAGATGTACCATTACTCGACCAAACTTCAAAACCGTTTTGACCATCTGAACCGTAAAAATAAAACATATCACCATGACTGACAGCATGGGTGTTTTTAGCTAATACTAATGGACTTTTTATTGGTTTTGTGCCCTCAGTTGTCCCATCACTTTGCCAAAGCACTTCTCCACCATTTAAATTGATATTTTGCACACCAAAGTAAACCTTATTCTTATATACAAAAGAGTTGTTACTTGAAGCTAATGACAACGGCTGCCCAACTTCATCAGTATTACGAACAAGAATATTATCAATACCATTTGTTTTCCAAATCTCATCACCATGATCAGCATTAACGTAATAAAAAACCCAACCATTCATACTGACTAGACTATGATCAATGACACCCGTCGCAATCTCCTGAACCTCACCTGATACATGGTCTAATTTAAATAAAGTTTTATTGTTACCCTTATACCCAACGAAATAAATTATCTTATCAACTTTTATATATGCTGAGTTGTCTTTCGCTAGCCCTTGTGCCGATGCAAGTAACGTGCCTTCACTTGTCCCATCTGTTTTCCAAATACCAAAGTTACGCGTACTATCATTTGCACGAAAATATAAAGTATTTTCAATCACTGCTAATGGTTTAGAGGATGAAGATGAAAATTCATTTAGATCCTTGACCATCACTGTACCGCTTTGTGTTCCATCAGATTTCCACAACTCACAGTCATATTGGTCATGACAGGCTGAAAAGTATAAATTATTACCCATACTCATAAAATTACTAGGGGCACCATCGGCGGAACCAGGGTTAATATCTTTTAACATAAAAGTACCTGTTTCCGTGCCATCAGTTCGCCATAACTCGCGACCATGTACTCCATCATTTGCCATAAAATAAATGATATTGTTATGTCCATAAAACTCTTTTTCAGGAGAAATAGTCGAGCCATTCACACCAGGATTAATATCTTTTAAAAGGCGCGTCCCGATTTCGGTACCATCAGAGACCCATAGTTCATAACCATGCACATCATCATCTGCAAAAAAGAATAAAGATTGTGCTGCCTCACCGCCCATATTGCCTGTGTTAAAATTATAGGGATTTATACCTGGTAATATATCTTTGATTAATACTGGGTAAACGCTACATACATCACCAACACCATCATTATCAGAATCTTGCTGACCTGGGTTTGTAATTGTTGGGCAATTATCAATATTATCTGGCACAGGATCATCATCAGAATTTATCGCAGGATTATTTGCATCAAGCCAAGCCTTTGGATTTCGGGGATAAAAATCATCTACATTTATAACGCCATCGCCATCAATATCGTTATCACATGCATCTCCAACGCCATCATTATCTAAGTCGAATTGATCGGCATTAGCTATGTTATTACAATTATCTTGATAATCCATTATACCATCTGCATCTGCATCAGTAGTAATATCTCCCGGCAGCACCGTAAATGAAAACAAGAAGTCATCACCTCGGACTCCATCAATGTTACCATCAAGAGATTCACCATTTGAATCAGCTAAAGCGCCACAAACTATTAATTGATAATTAGCGGGCACCAGAGTGTCGGACAAACTCAGCTGAACCTGACCACTATTGACAGCAGGAAAATATTTAACTGATTGAATATCAATAACCAAATCATCTCCTTGAATTGGACTATTACATGTCAAATCGGCATCAAATTCATTATTTTTACCCGCACTAATCAAACGATAATACTCAGTGTTATTTATGACATAATCCCCATTGACATCTTTATTTGTATGCACATGAGTCATTTGCAGTCCGATTTTAGAAACAGCATTCTGAATAACGTCGTTCTCGGCTATTAAAATTTTTCCGTTTTCTGTTATGACTGAAACGTGAGAGATATGTGGTGTCCTCCCTACTTTCCATAACTCTTCGCCAATCTCAGAATTTGTTGCCGAGAAAAACAATTTTTCATTCACTATTTGTGAATGTTCGGTAATACTATTGGCGCTACCAGGATTAATATCACCTAACAATATCGTTCCATTTTCAGTACCGTCTGTTTTCCATAATTCTCTACCATAAATACTATTATCAGCTGCAAAATATAAAACGTTTTCGGTTGGAACAGGAAAAAAATGACTTGAAAACGAAACGCTACTACCAGTCGGATTCATATCTTTTACAATAACTGTACCTTGCTCAGTACCATCTGATTTCCACAATTCTTTACCATGTACTCCATCGTCAGCGAAAAAAAACATGGTATCATTGACACTAGCAATTTTATATAATTGTGCCGAACCTTCTGGATTAATATTTTTTACCATCTGCGTCCCATTTTCAGTACCATCTGATTTCCATAATTCCCGACCGTTAACACCATCATCAGCAGAAAAAAACAAAACAGTATTCATTACAACAGGAGTATGTATATGATTTCGTTGACTCGAATTAATCTCTCTAACTAAAACTGTCCCGGCTTGTGTGCCGTCTGTTTTCCATAGCTCATCAAAATTGGTAAAAAATAACTCATCATTAACGGCAGTAAAATTATTGAGTAAAGCTAAACTTTTCAGCATACTAGTCCCTTGAACAGTTCCATCACTTTTCCACAGCTGTTGTTCAAAACTATTTTTTATAACCTTAAAAAATAACGTCCCCGCAACATTTGTTAAAGCTGAACTAGAACCGTAGGTACCAAGTTTTGTCAATTCTTTTGTATTAATGCCATCAGTTACCCATAATGCAGTTACTGGATTAGTCTCAGTTTTATCAGCAACGAGCATAAATAGCTTATTATCGACTTGCATAGATTGGGTCACTCTACCAGGCAAAAACCTGATTAATTTGGTTCCCTGTGTTGTACCATCAGATTTATACAAATGATAAGTTTTAGTTGAGGAATCGTATGAGCTAATCAATAAAAAATCGTTAAATTCAAATAAATCAGAAACTTTTATCTTAAAAATGTTTTCAATGGCAGTAGATTCATAATTATACTTAGCCAGCCATTGATCATTTTTGAAATATAAGTCACCTTTAAACTCAATTCTGGGATTTGTATGTGGTAAAGCAGACGAACCAATTTTTTGTGTCCGTTTTTCTATACCGTTGGTTGTCCATAATTCAGAACCAACATTAAAGGTCAACCATTTTTCCCCTGCTCTGAAATTTAATGGATGAGAACTATCAGGTTGATTAAAAAAATTTGGTTTTATATCCTTAACCAAAACAGTATATTGTTTACAAATATCTCCTGTACCATCTGAGTTTTCATCTAACTGTTCAGGATTAGCAATATGCGAGCAATTATCTTCAACATCTACAATGAAATCATTATCATCATCTATATCGGCGTTATCACCAATACCATCTAAGTCATTATCATTCCATTCATTCCCATTTCTAGGAAACATATCAAGGCGATTTTCAACATTATCACCATCTATGTCCTTATCACATACATCACCAATGCCATCTTGATCTGTATCAGCTTGATCAAAGTTTGCAATAAGGTAACAATTATCTACATTATCAACGACATTATCATTATCGTCATCAACATCTATATTATCTCCAATACCATCTTCATCCTGATCAGCCCACTCAGTTTGGTCATCTGGAAAAATATCATAGATATCATGATAAGTATCACCATCTCTATCATCGTCGCATATATCGCCAAAACCATCTGCATCCTGATCAGCCTGATCAGCGTTACTATTGAATTGACAATTATCAATTGAATCTTCTATACCATCACCGTCGCTATCACTCCATTTTCCTGGATCGTAAGGGAATCCATCATCTTGATTTTTATACCCATCACCATCAATATCATCATCACAAACATTACCAAGACCATCGGCATCAAGATCAGCCTGATCTTGATTGGCATTTCGTGGACAGTTATCAATATCATCGAACACATTGTCATTGTCATCATCATTATCCCGATTATCACCAATTCCATCGCCATCTATATCCTTCGTCTCACTTGAATCGTTAGGAAAGGCATCATCCTGATTCAACACCCCATCATTATCAATATCATTATCACAGCTATCACCAAAACCATCTGCATCGGTATCTACTTGATCTGGGTTTTCTATATAAGGACAATTATCAGTTTCATTTAAAACGCCGTCGCTATCTACATCTCCTTGTTGATCAGCTAACTTGCAGCGATAAATTGACACATCATCAATACTCCAATTAATGCTTGAATCAAAAACTGGATATTCCGAATGCATTTTAAATCTAAATTTGACATTTTTACCGGCAAAAGCGGATAGATCTAATTGTGTTTTCACATATTCAGCTGCATTCCCAGCAAAAACACTCTGTTCGTTTAAACATTGCGCATAACCTTGACCTTTTATAAATAAAGGACCGGCATCATGCCAGGTCAAACCATCATCAACACTATATTCTAAACTGCCACCATCATTTAATTCACCAAATTCAGGAACAGGTAAATTAAATTTATGTGAGAAAGTCATACGAGTCTTGCCCAACAAAGAAACCGGATTCTGTAAACTTACGACGCTGCTCCTTGCGCCATGAAACAGTTTGTTTTTACCCAACAATGAATAAGTACCGGTTTGAGGATCATCTGTACAATGAATATCAGGCGTACCAGAGCAGCTAGTGAAATGATTTGCAGCGGCCTCACCTAAAATAACTTGACTTCCCCAAATTTGAGAATTTATGTTTTCAAAACTATCTTCAAAGATAATTTCAGCAATTTCATCCGGCTCACATAGACCTGTCACTTCAGGCATTGTTGGACTGCCCCCACATACAGGACTATTCATTTCTCCTGAAGTTAATGCGGTTTTCAATTTGCCTGGGGCAAATTCATTGAAAACTTTCTGCGCACTTGTTTCTACATTATGGGCAGCGACACCAGTTTCATTCTTTGCGCGAAAAGCTTTCACTGCTTCTGGTTCAATATCAGAACTACTATACCCGTTTTGAATTTTAAAAGTTTTTTTATCGGATAGTTGAACATCATATTCAACTGACTGCGCCAGACTTAAACGCATTGTACAAAAAATCAAGGGTAGTAACAAAGTTATGCTAAGCCAGTTAATAAAATGTTTCATGGGAATCATTATTTTAAATTTCAATTTATTAGTAATTACTGAGTTTAGCATTACATAATTTGATCTACAAATAAAAAATTCAGCAGCCACTAACAGGATTTAGTCAATGGAGAAGAGAAATGAAAAAAAATTCTGCAAATATAAAAAAACTAATAACGAATTTTCAACTTCAACTATTAAACGCAACAGTCAAGGATATAGTTAAATTTTCTTTTGGATTATAAAAAGATTTCATGGGGTGATTTATAATTCAGGCATTTTCTCGGACGATGATTTAATCGCTCCTGAACTAAAGGTGTGCGCAAAGCCTTCTAGACTAAATCGAATATATGCTTTGGCTGTGTTTTTCTGACAGTAAATGATTAAATTGTTGATATTCTAGTTTATCAGTAAAAGCTTTGGCAGGAATAATAAACACTCTATAGCCATAAAACAAGACTATAATATAATTTTTAAAAAAGAATATTTTTTAACCCAGATTATGCAATACAAATCGTCATGAGAGGAAAAAAGCCAATAAAATCATGCGCTCGCGCAAGATATGAATCCGCAGCCTTAAGTCACCACTATGATGAGGACGGCATATCAAGCAAGTGTTTGAGTTTGAAGGGTTTTTTACTCGCAATAGATTTTTAATGCATAAACTGGGTTTAATTGAATACCAGTAACACAGAAATTCTGACATCTTATTATTCCAATAAAAACCGCTGTTTATAATAAAAGTCATCTTACCAATCCACCCCTTTTCCTCTGTACTAGACAGCAAGGAAAAGATGATCTCTGATAAACAAAAAAATAAAACTGGAATAGTTGTAATAACGAACCAGTCAACAAATTGATCGGCAAGAAATGGTTTATATGTGGCGAAACCAAAAGCTAGATAAATGAAACAGAACAAAACCAGATGGATTTTAATTTAAGAGCAATCAAGAACTGCGCTTTTAAAATGTCAATTTTATTGATATTAACTAGTACCTGCATAAATTTTTTCGTTTTTATAATTTTTTTTGGTCGGGGTGAGAGGATTTGAACCTCCGACCACTGCAACCCCATTGCAGTGCGCTACCAGACTGCGCCACACCCCG
>JAOXNT010144107.1:0-10230 GCA_028565815.1 Cletocamptus dominicanus | reverse complement strand
AATACCGAAGGAAGAGAGACTTTCAGCAGACAGAAGAGCCCAGTGGCGGTGAGAAGAAGAGTGGAAACGTCTACGTGATTCAGAAGCATCAAGCCACGCACTTGCACTACGACTTGAGGCTGGAGATGGACGGCGTGAATTGTAGCGAAAGTCCAGTCGCAAACGAAGAAGGCTTGACGATACTTATCCGGAAATGCGGCCTTGTAACCAAACGCTACACCTGAGGGCGAAGCTGGACCAACATTCAATACGGGTCGGACACTATCCTCAAAATAATCGGGCCATTTGGCCGCATCGCCACGCCAACCATATTCTCCTCCCCGCACCAGATGGCAGATGCGAGTGGGTCGGTACCAGGGAGCACCCAGATCCCATTCCATATCCGAGTCGAAGGTGAACAAGTCCCCGCGCTGATTGAATGCCAAATCAAAACTGTTGCGCAAACCACCGCAGAACAGCTCGCGTTGGGTGCCATCTGGACGAAATCGCATTACGAAACCGGCAAACGTATGCTCAGAACTCTCAAAGCCGGGCGGCATCAAGTGATCTAATCCCTCCGTGCGCGTGGGGTAAACCGCCTGCAAGCCGTCGGGCAACCGGGTACCATTACCACACATCATGTACAGCCAGTCGCCTTGCGGTCCGACGACGATATTGTGGGGCCCATGCTCACCGCCGATATTCAGCTCGACAATGTGATCTAGCCGATCGAATTGATCGTCCCCGTCGGTATCACGCAATCGATAGACACCTCCCGAGATCTCTTGGCCGTCTACTCCGTCAGGCTCAGGCCGTTCGTTCACGGTTACATAGAGACTGTCGAAGGCATATAGCAAGCCGTGACACCAACCGACTTTATTAGCCAAACCGCTCAGACGCTCGACCTTGACCTGGGGTTTGTCCTTGTTCGCTAACAGTCTCTTCGGATCATCCGGTGAAGGGTCAAGTTCTTCATGCAATTTAGACTCGGTCAAGCTCGAGCTCGAATCTGCCGATCGGCTCAGATGCGATGCCTTTTCTGCTTCATCCGTAAGGGTAAGCCTGTAGATGCCAGGTTGATGCTGGGCAGCGCACAGCAGCCTGCCCTTGGAATCGGTGGTGATCGCCGTCCACGAACCGGCTGCCTCAGGTACTGAATAGATGCGATCGACGACGAATCCCGGCAGCGTTTCAATAGCGGCTGGTTCTGCCGGGTCAACCGCATGCCCCGGCTTGTACCAATACGGATCCTCTGCGTACTTGGTATCACTCGAGGTATCTTCTGCCAGTTCCGCGTCCGGAACCGCGTCCGGCTGCCCCAGAAAACTCGCAATTTGCGGTCGCGTGTAAAACTCCCCCTCCAAACCCTCCGCTGGGACCTCAACATGGGATGCCCATAAGATGGCGTTGAGTATCAGCTTGCGATAGCTTGCTTCGCTCCAGTTGTGATAGCGATGCTCCCAGGCGGAAGCGAACAGGCGAGCACCATTGTTGAACTCGGCGGCCCAAGCCACGTCCGAATTCACCGAGCTGTGGGTAGATGGTTGTTGGATCTTGAGCAACGGTGTCCAACTTGCCGGAATCGAAGCTGACGGTTGGGCCAAACGAAAGCTCGTGTTCAAACGCAACGTATTCACTCCACGCAGCGTTGGGTGCTCGAAGTCAACTGGCGACAAGGTCGCGCTGATTCGTTGGGCGGTCGATTTTTCATCTTCATTGTCCGTTGTGGGCACATATCGCGTTCTTTTGCCTGGGGAGTTAGTTGCCGCTGGAAAGTAATGCTGGATAGCCATAAAGTCCAGCCCCACCATACCGACTCCATTCTCGCGCAGCCGTTCGCCCCGTAGGCGAGACTCGTCAGTGACACCCTGTGTCGCATCGTCGGAAGCAGTGCCTGTTGGATTTACAGCAATAATTACAACACAATCTGCGCGATTAAGTGTACGTGGTTCGACAGGCCAGCCGTTCAGGTAAGTGGTAACTTCAATGTGGGCGGTCGGCTCCGCCCTCTCGAGCATCGCCTTCAGCAGTCGAGCCGACCAGGCAGCATCCTGCGAACTCTCGCCCGGTGCTCCCAGCTTATCCAAGTCGACAACAATCCCTATGCGAACAGGTTCATCTGCATAGGTTGCTTGGCCGAGTATCGCAAGCACGCACAGGCTAGCGGCGAGCATGAGAATGTTTTTTTGCATGGCCATTTCCTTTTTTGATCTGGGAGCCGTTCAAATAAACAGCGGTCGCGTCATGCATCGAATCGCTGCCGGTCCATGATATTCGACTCATGCTCCTAGTTTAAGCGTCTTGCAAACACATGAAAGGTAAGTTCTTCCTGATCTTTGGAGCGGTCAATTCCGGGACACAAGATTTCTCTAGCATGGTCCACAGAATATTTGAGTACGCCAAGGATAATGCACCGGCCATCCTCTTTTTCGACGATAGCGATTGCACATTCGACAGCGGACAGGAACGAGGGCTTTACCAATACTTGTTGACCATGCTCGACGGGCTCGAGAGCAAACGTGTCGGTAGGCCATGTGTCATTCTGACGGCCATGGATGTTGGTAACCTGCCGCCCGCCTTGGTCGGTTCGAGACGTATCGAAGTTTGGCTGGCTATGCGATATCCGAACAAAGAACGGCGGGCGGCTATCCTGCGTGAGCGGGCCGCCAAGCTGCCTGAGGCACTTCGAGAATTGGACATTGAGCGTTTAGTGGAGGCGACCGAGCATCAGTTCGGTGCTGACCTGAAACGCATCGTTGAAGAAGGCAAGACGCTCTACGCGTACGACGTTGGGGACTCAGGGCAGAGTCGCGGAGATTACTGAGTACTCTTTGACGGCGGTAGACCAGGTGAACCTCTACCGACAGAAGCATGCTGAAGCCGAAACGCGAGCCAATGCCAACCGTTCGTTACCGCCGACCTGGCTTCATCCCGATCTTCATGCACCCTACGTAGGTGATAAACCGAACCGACCGACTAAGGAATTGTTCACAACTCAAGTTACCCGATCAACCAAAACGCGTTAGCGTCCACTTTCCGCAAACGCCGGGGGTTAACGCACTCTGGGTGCGAACCAATCCATGAATTCAATTACGAACAGTTCCTGACGGTAGCTTGCAGTCTCTAGCCACAAGGTACACCGGGCTAGCCCGACTGCTAGTCTTGCAGGCCACGGGCTGTGTCACTTAGTGTCTTCATCGTTACGGACTGCTCTTCCACAGCCGCCGCGATGGAGTCCATGTTTTGACTGACGTCAGAGATTCGGCTAGTCACAGAACTCGTGGAATCGACTACCCCTTCGATGCTGCTACGGATCTCGTTGATCGACTTTTCGATATTCCGGGTAGCTTCGGAGGTCTGTCGAGCCAATTCTTTGACTTCGTTGGCGACGACGGCAAAACTCCTGCCTGCGTCACCTGCCCGGGCGGATTCGATGGTTGCGTTGAGCGCCAACAAATTAGTTTGATCCGCTAGCTCTTGAATGACTTCAACCACCTTTTCGATGACGCGGCTGTTCTCCTCAAGCCGTTTCACCGCATCGCTGGTTGTGTTACCAGTGGTCTTTGCGGACGAAGCTAGGTCTGCGGTGCGGTTTACGTTGCTAGATATTTCGTTGATCGTATCAACCATTTGATCAACACTCGAGGTGACTGTTTCCATCACTTCCTGCATGCGTAATCGCATGCGGACGTCCTCGGTTACATCGCTGGCGAATTTAACGACTCGAATCGTGTTTCCGGCCTCATCGAGAATTGGGTTGTACGAAGCCTGGATCCAAATCTCTTTCCCCGATTTGGTGATTCGTCGGAATTCTCCGATCTTGAATTGTCCGCTGCCCAGTTCTCGCCAAAACTGCAGGTACTCCGCCGACTCTCTTTCGTCGGGATCCATGAAAATTCTGTGGTGCTTGCCTTGAATCTCATCCAGACGATAGCCGGTGGCTTGCAAAAAATTCTCATTCGCTCGGATGATAGTTCCGTCCGGATGAAACTCAATAACTGCTTGGCAGCGATCGATGGCGTCCAACTTTGACGCCGAATCGGAAGCTTTGATGTAGTCGGCTGTAACATCGGAAGCATACTTCACAACTTTTCGGACCCGGCCAGTCTCGTCTCGCATTGGCATGTAGGAAGCTTGCAGCCAAATCTCTTTCTGCCCCTTGCCGAAACGCTTGACTTGACCACTAAACAGTTCACCATTTGCCAACCGAGCCCAGAAATCCCTGTATGCTTCCGAACGGGCGTAACTGGGGTCTACAAGCATGCGGTGATGCTGCCCTTCAACCTCATGCGGTGCGTAGCCCAACACGTCGAAGAAGGTCTGATTCGCCGAAATGATGTGGCCCTCGGGTGTGAACTCAATTCGCGCGAAGACCTTTGCTAATTGTTCTAACTCGCAATTGCGAATCGCTTCTTCCGAACTTGTACTAGACTGGACAAATTCTGTGACCGACTGATCCGTGTTTGGGCGAGAGCGAAAGAAAGTGGGCATACTCCGATTCCTTACTTACTTGCATGGCTTAAAAAATCAAGACGATGAGGGATAGCCTGCCTACCACGAACTATGAGGATGGTGAAAACGAAGTTTCATTACCGTTTGCCGCGTTCGTGCGTAGAGCGTAGTACTCGTGCTAGCTTCTCAACTCTCCGATCCTTTCGTCGGACACGGTCAGTAACCAGCGCACATGTGGCATCAAAATGATCAGGTGTGAAAGAGGTACCCTACGGGCTATCAGAATCAAGCTGCGACGTTGCAGCTTTGCTGAAGAACAGGCAGATTGCTCTCCTTTCACTGACACAATGCCACCAGACCAATCGACCGATGTAATCGGACCCGTATGACCGCTTCTTCTTCCACATGCCCCACTGGATTAGTCTGATGAGAAACCGGGGGCATGATGACAAGTGGATGACGAATCTTACGGTTTTTTAAACTTGCCAAGTTTCAGATAGCCGCAGACCGGTCAAATTGTCGCCAAATGCCTATAACTGCATCTCACAGCCTCGACAACGGATCGCCAAGCCAATTATGCTCTAAGTACATTACGGTGATTCGACCGCAGTGGCTGACAGTCAATCCACCTATGGGTAGTTGGCGCGTTTCCATTTCTCTCCTTCGGTTGAAAATCTTAGTTGGCTTTGCCAACCTGTATCAGGATATCTATCCCAATTAGTGAGCTTGCGTTCGAAGCAAGCTCCTGTGTGCTCATGCGACTCAAAGTGAGGAAATCTCGGTTTTATGCTGAAATCCAAGGGTGACTGTTCGGTGAATTATTCAATTCGGCTATGGTGTTTAACTTGTTTGGTTGGAATAATTCCGCTGAACACTAACTTGGCCCAGGAGAAGCAGCCAGAGACATTGGCATCTAGCCTGGAGGAAGGGACGAAGGTAGAAGCGAATTCGTCCGCCCACAAATCCAGCACAAACGAGGCTCAGGACGAGCTGTCGGCTGAAAATTCACAACAAGAGAATTCAGTGGAGCGGAAGCCTGAAGGTGAGCAAGAGTCTGCTGGGGAGCAAGCAGCACAATCGGAAAACCAGGTTGATGAGAAGCCGATAGACGGCCCTTCTGAGGAGTCCTCCGCGCAAACGGGGGCGGATAAACCATCGGCCGAAGAGCGACTAGATAAAATCGAAGGAAAACTGGATCGACTGGTGGAAGCCATGTCGACGTTGATAGCGGAACGCTCTAAGAAAGCCGACGAATCAAAGAGCCAGCAGGCTCAATCAGCGGCTAGTGAGTCGGCTGAGGAGACAGCCGAAACAGCCGAAACAGCAGACACTGAGGCCAAGACTGGCCAAGCAAGTGAGAAAACCGACAGCGGGGAGTCCGCGACCGAGAAGTCCAACAAGTCCCAAAAGTCTGAAAAGCAAAGACCGGAGCTGAAGCTGACTGCAGACTGGCTTAAGAAGATTCCCTGGCGTGAGTTGGGCCCAGCCAACATGGCTGGACGCGTTACGGACGTAGAAGTTCACCCATCAGATCCTTCGCTGTGGTGGATTGCCACCGCCGGTGGCGGTCTGCTCAAGACCACCAATCGTGGCACCACGGTCGAGCATCAATTCGACGATCAAACTACCGTTTCCATAGGCGCGATCGCTAGCGATCCACAAAACGAGAAGGTGATTTGGGTAGGTACCGGAGAAATCAATCCCCGTAATTCAGTTTCCTACGGGAATGGCTTGTACAAGTCGACTGATGGTGGCAAGACATTCGAACACGTTGGCCTCGAGAAAACCTATCAGATCGCCAGCATCATCGTACACCCCGAGGATTCTGATACCGTCTATGTCGGGGCAGCCGGTCGATTGTACGGAACGAATCCAGAACGCGGTGTTTATAAAACGACCGACGGTGGTGAAAGCTGGGAACAAATTCTCTACCTGGATGAGCGGACCGGTGTGATTGATATGATCATGCATCCGGACGATCCCGATACGCTGATCGTTGGCATGTGGGATCGTCTGCGCGATGGGTTTGATAGCTGGCCCGGAGACGTCCCCAAGCCGGAGGGCATCGACGGCTACGATCCAATTCGCAAGTGGGGGCCCAAGGCCGGTCTTTACAAGACGACGGATGCCGGGGCAAGTTGGAAGAAGCTTTCTAAGGGGCTTCCCAGTGGTCAAACTGGCCGCATCGGTCTGGATTGGCAATCCAAGGATCCCTACACGATTTACGCCATCATCGACTGTGAGGACATCGGCAAGGGGCCTGAGCCGTTTGCATGTTATTTGGGGCTGGTTGGTAAGGATCAAGATGGACAGGCATTCATCACGCAGGTAATGCCCGGCAGCCCAGCGGATAAGGCAGGCGTCAAGGTCGGCGATATCCTAGACAAGGTCGAAGGAAAGCAGGTCTTTCAATTCGACGAGCTCCTAGCGGTGCTGCGCGAGAAAGGAACCGGTGAGCGAATCCATTTGGAGCTGAAGCGTGGGGAGGAGGTTAAGCAGATCGCCCCGAAACTGTTGGCACGCCCCGGCTCGCGAAGGAAGGCTGCGGAGCCCTTCTACGGTATCGTTGGCGAAGATCAGGCTGGACGTATCGTGCTGACCGAGGTGACTCAGGACGGGCCTGCGGAAAAAGCGGGCCTGCAACCCGGAGACGTTATCCTCGCCGTCAATGACGAAACGCCTGATAACTATCAAGCTTGGATCAAGTCGACACTGGACTTGGCGATCGGCGATGAAATCCGATTGAAGATCGAACGCGAGAAGGAAGCTCAGGAGGTCACAGTTACGTTGGGCAAAAAACCCGGAACCGGCCCACGTAGCAGTGCGTACATGGGAATCTACGGTGAAGACAATCCTGATGGGGGCGCAAAACTAACGCGAATCACGGACGATGGCCCTTCCGATAAGGCTGGGTTAAAGCCGAACGATGTTGTGATTCAGGTCGCAGACGAAAAGATCCAGTCCTATGAAGATTTAATCCGCGAGATCCGCAGTCGTGAAGCGAAGGAGTCGATGCCACTTAAGGTGAAACGCGGCGAACGACAATTAGAATTTACGGTCGTCTTGGGTGACCGCAACGCGGGGAACCCGGATCGACCTTATACCTACTCTTACTATGGCCAACGGCCAAACGCACAGGATCAACAAGGATCGAATGGACACGAATACGGAGGCGTCTACAAGTCCACAGATGCAGGCGAGACCTGGATACGTGTCAATTCGCTCAATGTACGACCAATGTATTTTAGCGTCGTTCGCGTCGATCCAAGCGACGATCAACGGGTTTATGTGCTGGGTGTCTCCCAGTTCCAGTCCGATAACGGCGGGGCAACGTTCACTAGCGATCTGGGGCGAGGTGTCCACGCGGATGCTCATGACTTATGGATCGATCCTAACGACGGACGCCATATGGTCATCGGGTGTGACGGCGGCTTTTATGTAACCTATGATCGCGGCAAACGTTGGGACCATATCAACACCGCCGCTGTGGGACAGTTTTACCATGCGACGATCGCTCCCAGCAAACCATTTTGGGTGTACGGTGGTTTGCAGGACAACGGTTCTTGGGGTGGCCCCGGGATTGGCTTGGCCGGAGGCGTCCTCAACGAAGACTGGATTTCGGTCGGGGGCGGCGATGGCTTTGTCTGCCGGGTCGACCCAAATGACACGGATGTGGTTTACAGCGAGAGCCAGAACGGCAACATCCGTCGGAGGAACTTAAGAACTGGTGACGGGGCTGCTATTAGGCCACCTCGGATCGAAGGTAAAAGTTACCGATTCAATTGGAAAACTCCATTCATCTTGTCCAATCACAATTCCCGGGTCTTCTATTCAGCAGGTAATTACGTCTTCAAGTCATTGGATCGCGGAGACAATTTGAAGATCATCTCCCCCGAGCTTACAAGGACCGAACGTGGTTCAGCAACGGATATCTCTGAGTCTCCTTTGGATCCAGACATTTTGTATGTCGGGACCGATGACGGCGCACTGTGGGTGACGCAAGACGGCGGTGAAGGCTGGACTGAGATTACCGACAACCTAGGCGTCGATCCCATGTGGGTTTCAACGGTGGAAGCATCTCGCTTTGCCGAGGGACGCGTCTACGTCTGTTTAGATGGCCATCGTTCCGATAGCGATCGGCCACACATCTTTGTCTCCAATGACTTTGGGCAGACCTTTGAGAGTCTTGGTGACCAACTTCCCCGCGGATCCTCGCGCTGTCTGCGTGAAGACCTGTTCAACGAAGACTTGCTGTACCTTGGTACTGAGTTCGCTTTCTGGGTCTCGGTGGATCGTGGTGTGAATTGGTCGCAGTTCAATCAGCAGCTTCCAACCGTGGCGATTCACGAAGTCGCCCAGGATGCAACGATTGACGAGATCGTGTTAGCAACCCACGGTCGCAGCTTATGGGCCTGCGATGTCGCCGCTCTTCGAGAAATTGATTCGTCCAAATTCCTGACGGAAGCTAACTTGCTTGAGCCTCAGGAGGTCATTCGATGGAGGCGTCAACCGCGTCGCGGCGGTACCAACCGTCGATTCAGTTCCGACAACCCCGAGGATGATGCTTTGCTCTGGTATACGCTGCCCAAGGCGGTTAAGTCTGCCATGATTCGTATCAGCGATATCCATGGTGAACAACTGGTCGAATTGAAGGGTGATACCAAACAGGGCTTGCACCAAGTTTCTTGGGACCTGACACGTCCGAGCGGCCGCAATCGGCGGCGCTACGTCCCTAACGGCGACTACTCGGTTCAGCTGCTCGTCGAAGGCAAGCAAGTCGACTCCGCAGTCCTGAGTGTCCGGCAAGATCCAACCCTGCCGCCAGATGCAATCTCCGAGTCAGAGTTGGTGGAGGTGAGGGCTGAGCTGGCGACAACCGAGGAGGAAGAGGAATACGAGGCCGAAGCTGAGCAAAGTGAGGAGGTCTACGATTTGCGAAGGGACGAGTTCTAGCGGTCGGCTCCGTGACGCCATTTTTGGGAAAGTCCTCATCGGCGAGGGGGCCTAGCTTAGCAGCGATAGCGTTGCCGGGGCCTCTTCATTTTTTTGACGATTGGCATAGCTTCCAACGCTTCTCGCTGCTATGGTCACCGCGGACTATCAGTTGTAACAATTGTGCCGAGGGTTCCTGGATAAAGGCTTGGCGTAGTTGCGAGAGGTGCCGTCGATCGATTGATCCTAGACACACGCCTGGTTCGATATGAAGGTAGGGGGGTGAGATACGGATTTTCTCAGCCTCCTTGCTTTGCTGCCAAAACTCAGATCCTTGTCATCTTCTCGGTCACCCTCCCGCATAGGGCGTCGTTCATCTGAACTGGGCCGTTGCTGAGATGAGGACTCACTCGAAGTTCAACCTATGGAAGGGCGATTCGATGAGACGCTTAGACCGTCGATACTTTCTGAATATATCCGCATTTTTAGGAGGTTCCGCGTTAGCCTCCGCACCGTTACTCGCTCAGCCACCAGCTGATGGTCCGAGCGAGCCGGTCTACCGCATCTCCAAGAAGGACGTCAGGGATCCCTCCGTCACAGCGCATCCCTTGGATCCTGCGCTCGAACTCGCGCACTCCAGCCTGAAACACATTCGACAGAATATCCGCGATTACTCCGCCATCATGATCAAGCGGGAACGCGTGGATGGCGAGTTGGGTGATTATGAGTTCATGGGAATTAAAGTCCGGAATCGAAAGGTCCGTAACGGCTCCTTGGAAGTACCTTTTAGCGTATATCTCACGTTCCTGAAGCCGGCTTCGCTCAAAGGGCGGGAAGTGATCTACGTCGAAAACGAGAACAATGGCA